>PVJC01010192.1:0-44215 GCA_004026665.1 Murina feae
GAGCTGAGCTGAGGGGCGCAGCTTCACTTTCGCTCCTGCCGCAATGGAAAGGGCTGTTTACTCAGGTCCGTGAGTGGCGGCCGCCATGTTGGCTGGGCTAATTTGCATACAGCCGCTCTGATTGGCTGGTGGGCGTGGCTTACCCTGTCTCGGAGAAACGGTTAATTTTAATATTTCGCTTTTATTAGTTTAGATATTGTGTTCTGTGTTTTGTAAATAGGAATCTTCTAGGTTAGGCAAGTTGGAGAAAAATGATATTGTAATGTGATAACTACATAATATCAATGTAGACAAGATACAGTCAAGATTAGTTGCCTATAAAGCAGAATCCTATCTGAGGAATTCTGATTAGCGCTCCTTATAAAATTGAAGACATTTTCTCATAAAGTTTGTTCCTGAAATTTTTTATGAGAATTATATTAAGCCTAGGGGTCTAGTGCACGAAATTCGTGCTTGGGGGTAGGGGGGAAAAAGGAAGGGTGTGTCCCTCAGCCCAGCCTGCACCCTCTCTAATCTGGGATCCCTCTCACAATCCAGGACTGCTGGCTCCCAATTGCTCACCTGCCTGCCTGCCTCTAACCACTCCCCTGCCAGCCTGATTGATGCCTACCTAACTGCTCTTCTGCTGGTCCAATTGCTTCTAACTGCCCTCCCCTGCCGGCCTGGTCACCCCTAACTGTCCTCCCCTCCAGGCTTGTTCCCACCCAACTGCATTCCCCTGCAGGCCTGGTCCCCCCCAACTGTCCTCCCCTGCTGGCCGTCTTTGACCACATGGGGGTGGCTGTCTTGTGTGTTGGAGTGATGGTCAATTTGCATATTACTTTTTTATTAGATAGGATCATAGCTAAATTTACCTGACTATTTTGTCAGAAATACAGCAATTCAATTTTTCATCACAGTTCTTTTTATGCCTCTTGAGCTCCTCCCAGCTGTCCACATAGGGCAGTTACATGGGGAACTCTGCCCATGATTACATAAGTTGCATTTGGAACCCAGAAACACTGCCTCTCTTCATTTTTGTTATCTATGTCTTGACACTGTAGTGTCAGTTTCTGTAGTCATTGTGTCACATACTGTAACTTCCCCCTTCCCCCAAATTCCACATATAGGAGACTATAGATTACAAACCTAGTCAGTTCCCTGCTTTATCAGTGCTGTGAATATACTTAGATTACAGAGCCTCTGTATTATTTAGTGGCTAGGACACAGAGGAGCATTTGTGATTATGCTAATTTTGTGTAACATTTATCATTAGTATTTTTTAGGTGTTTTCCAGACATTTACTTCTCCACCATGTGTATCTAATTAAAAAGTTTATTATGTATTTCTTTTTAAAAGTAATACACTTATTAGGATTTGGGAAATAAGAACTGAAGACTGGAGACTGGCAACAGTGTCACTACACCTCCCAAGCATGTCAGTCATTGTTAGCTTTCCTATTTAAGCTCAGATCATTGGTTTTTTGTTTCGAAGGCGTTTCTTTTTGAACATGCCAGTTATTTTGCAGATAGCTATATCCTGCTTTCCCCATGTCTGTAGACTCTTCATATAACTCATTCTACATAAGAATCAGTGTTAGTGTTACAGTATACCCAGCTGCTCCTGAGGGAGGCAGTCAGATAGTGGGTAAGGACAGGGGCTCTGGAACCTGCTGCCTGGATCTGTTTCCAGCTTTATCACCTTCTAACAGTGTGACCATGGGGAAGTTACTTCATCTCTCTGCTCAGTTTCTTCTTCTGTAAAATGGGGATAATAATTAGTACCAACTTCATAGAGGTGTAAGTATTGAAAGAGTTAAGTGCTTACAAAGTGTGCACATAGTGCTGAATATTTTAGCTAGCATCATCATCGTCATCAGCTTTTCACTGTTTTAAGGGTTTCTTCAGGGAACATCTTTGTGCTTAAAACTTTGCAGTGTTTAGGATTGCTAACTTCATGTGGGGTCCAAATAGGAATAACTGAAATAAAGAGTAGGATTGTGTTTCAGGGCTCTGATAAGCACTCCCAAAGGGGACTTCCACTAGCCATTCGGTGCCTCCATGTGAATTAGAAAGAAGTCACTTCTTTCTTAAGATCCTTTACTGCTACCTGTAGGAAAGGCTTGTTAGAACAAGACACTCTACTGCTATCATAAAATAGCACTCTATAATAAAAATACAAATATTCAGTGTGTATGATATAAGTGATACCCCTTAGCTGTGGCACTTTGATGCAGTGTCGGTCTGCACAACTGTGCATGGCTGTCCTGTTAAGTCGGAATCCTGTGAGTGGGCCTTGTGCATTGCTGCTCTTAAAGCCCTCCTACTGTTATAAGTGTGCAGGCAGAAAGAAGTCACCAGCTGATTGTTCAGTTACAACAGTTCTCTTTGAAAAGTGTAGCAACAAATTATTTGTCTAAGTCAAAAATACCTGAGTCATTAACATAGATTCCATAGAACATAAGCTCCATAGAGTGCTGTCTGCCACTGTCAACGTTCATTAAGCCAGTTCAGCAGAAGTTGGTCACCTTCAGTGAGTCACATTTAAGGGACAGAGGCGGATTTTAGAAGTGGTGCCTGAGAAACAGTATTGATTTTCTGATTCTTCCTGACCCATAAAAGACACTTTAAAAAAACAAAAACAAAATATCTTTTACCTACAGTTTGATGACCAAGCAAGGGAAATGGATCACTACTGTGAATGAGGTTGACTGGGTCCAAGTTAATAATTTATGTCAATTAGAATCTGAAGAGGAACAAGTTAAAATATCAGCAACTGTTAACGCAGTGAGTAGATTATAATTAAAGTTTAGTTAACAGTGTTTTAGTTAACAATTTTTTTAGAAAGCAGTACCTTACTCTTTCAGAAAAGTTTCAGACTTCTAAATCCTAAGAAATCAATATTTTATTTTTAATATTTGATTATTGTTTGTTTACTTATTATTAGTCCTTGGCATATCTCAAGAAAATATTCCCCCCCCCCCCATCCAAAGCCTAGAATTAGGAAGTGGAAGTTAGATATTTAACTGAAGTGGAACCCTCTGGCTTTGTTGTCAAATATATAATGCTATATCAAAATATGAATATATATATCTATCAAAATATCAAAATGTGAAATGCTGTTTTCAAAGGTCATTTTGGTAAGTTTTAAAACAGGTATATATGTTTTGTGTTACGTTGTTTTGTTTTTTTAGTTTAACTGAAATTGCTCTACATTATACTCTGTGTTCTATATCAGCAGTCGCCAACCAGTGGTCTGTGAGGTCCAAAAGGTTGGTGACCGCTGGTTTAAGGAAATCTTTGGAGCAGCAGTCAGCAACTGGTGGTCCGTGGACCATTGGTGGTCTGTGAGGTCTGAAAGGTTGGCGACCACTGCTCTGTTTAAAGCCATCCTCTCTTTAAAAGGGTGTCCTCCAGTCTTTCATTTGAAGACTGTGATACTAGTTTCCTTAAACACTATTTCAGAAAACATATTTTTTTATTTATATAGTCTCAATTCATTGCTTTTTTCTATAACATTAAAAGAACCATTAGAATGATTTGATTTCTATGAGTATTATGATTTCTTAAGGTGCATTAATATTTGTTGGTATAGTAAAGGGGACAGTTTAAGAGCTACCACCCTGACCCTAAGTGGGAGACTTTGGTGAAATCCCTGACCCTTCTTAGCACAGTGTGAGAGGGTAGAGTGGACCTCTGACATCAGTTTTACCCCTAAGTTTTCACAATTTTGTGCCCTAGAGCAGCAGTTGCCAACCGGTGGTCTGTGGACCACTGGTGGTCTGTAAGGTCCAAAAGGTTGGCGACCGCTGCCCTAGAGGCAATTAGCCTAAACTAAAATGAAAACAGTTCTAAAACAAAGTAATTTAAACATTTTAAATAGTGCCCTTGGGTTAGTATTACATATTTTTATATAGTTTATGCTTATTGGCACTGAATATATCATTCATAGCATAAAGGAAAGTGATGACCTGAAATTTCCTTTGTTTCCTCTCATCAAAAAGGTTAGTGATTTGTCAGTTTTTTCAAGGGTCATTTTGGTAATTTATGTCAATTAAAATCTGAAGAGGAGCAAGTTAAAATATCAGCAACTGTTAACGCAGTGAGTAGATTATAATTAAAGTTTAGTTGACTGTGCTTTAGTTAACAATTTTATTTAGAAAGCAATACCTTACTCTTTTTTCTAGCTAGAATTGTTTCTCTGATTCTCTATAGGAGTCCTTTCTGTTCCAGTTAACATCAGTTTGGTAAAAACTTGACTATTAAAATCTAAGTTTTTTATTTTGACTTTTTAGAAGAGAGAAAATGAATTTCAGGGATGAAAAAAATTTTTTTAAGTAGGCAAAAACTACCAAATATCAGGTAATTAATAATTCAATCTGTACATGCACACACTGACAATCTCCATTTTCTTCTCCTTCCATTGTTTTCAACTTATACACAGTCATTAGTTTATTTCTCTATTTTAGGTGGTGTTTGATATTCGAATTAAAGCCATAAAGGAATTAAAATTAATGAAGGAACTAGGTAATCATTTATGTTTGCTTTTGGTTTTGGGGTTTAATTTAGTTTTGATTTTTAATTGAAAAATTACGGGAGAGTACGCAAAATAATTTAGGGAAAACTCATGCACCTACCACCCAAAATGGACAGATGTTAACATTTTGGCATGTGTTTGTTTTTGTTTGAAACATTACAAAGCCTTCTGTGTCCTCCTCAGACCTACTCTCTCTCCCTCCTCAGTTGCAACCACTATATTTGATTTGGGTGTGTGTCTAGTCTATGGACTCACGTTGTA
Source organism: Murina feae (assembly GCA_004026665.1). Classification (NCBI taxonomy): domain Eukaryota; kingdom Metazoa; phylum Chordata; class Mammalia; order Chiroptera; family Vespertilionidae; genus Murina; species Murina feae. Next base: position 4,777 of record PVJC01010192.1, read on the forward strand.
TTGTATATATTATGTTCCCTTATATATGTGTATGTGTATATTGTGTTTTTACACTTACATAAATTAAGATACTGAGTATAGCATTCTACAAATTCACTATTCTCTCAGCATTGGGTTTTCTTTAACAGTCTCTTATTGAGGTACAGTTTATATACCATCAAATACACATTGGAAGCATAATTAGGTGATTATTAATTAAGGTATAGAGTTTTATCACCATCACTGTAATTGAGTTTTAGAACATTTCCATCACTCCAAAACAATCCCTCATTCCTTTTCACATTCTGAGCCCCTGATGACCACTCACCTACTTTCTGTCTGTCTAGATTTGCTTTTCTGGACATTTCATGTGAATGGAACCATATAAGTTGTTTCTTTATGTCTGGCTTCTTTCACTTAGGATTCCATTTTTTGATTCATCTGTGATTTACCGAGTATCAGTAATTTGTTCCTTTTCCTAGTATCCCATTCTTTGATGTGTTACATTTTGTTTATTCATTTACCAGTTGATTGATTCATTCACTTTTTGGTTTTTATGAATAGTGTGCTATAAACCAGCAGCTGCCAACTTTTCGGACCTCACAGACCACCAGTTGTCCGCGGACCATTGGTTGGCGATGGCTGCTATAAACACTGTCTTTGTGTGGACATCTGTTTTATGCAGGATTGGAATTGTTGGGTCAAATGGCAAATTTATGATTCGCTTTATAAGAAGCTGCCATACTATTTCCCAAAGTGGCTGAACCAGTAATGTGTCAGGGCACTAGTTGTAATTGTATTTTTTATTATAGCCATTCTAGTGAATATTAATTGGTAAATCATTGTGTGTTCAATTGTATTTTCCTTATGCAGTGATTAGAGGCCCAGTGCACAAAAATTTGTGCACTCGGGGGGTCCCTCAGCCTGGCCTGTGCCCTCTCACAGTCTGGGAACCCTCAGGGGATGTCTACCTGCTGGCTTAGGCCCACTCCCTGGGCAATTGGGCCTAAGCTGCCAGACATCCCTCTGGCAGCCCAGGAGCCCTCAGAGGATGTTCACTTGCCAGCAGGGAGCAGGCCTAAGCTATAGTCACACATCCTTAGCACTGCTGAGAAGGCAGGAGAGTCTCCCACCATCACTGCTGTACTGGCAGCCGTCAGCCTGGCTTGTGGCTGAGGGGGAGCGCACAAACCACCGGGGGCAGCTCCTGCATTGAGTGCCCCCTGATGGTCAGTGTGTCGTTCTGCAGTTAGGGTCAATTTGCATATTATCCTTTTATTATATAGGATAGAGGCCTGGTGCATGGGTGGGGGCCGGCTGGTTTGCCCTGAAAGGTGTTCCGGATCAGGGTGGGGGTCCCACTGGGGTGCCTGGCCAGCCTGGGTGAGTGGCTGATGGCTGTTTGCAGGCTGGCCACAGTTCCTTCAGTGTGGAGGGTTCCTGCTGGGGTGCCTGGCCAGCTCTGGTGAGGGGCTGAGGGCCGTTTTCAGTCTGGCCAAGACCCCCAGCAGGGACCCCCACCCCATGAGGGTGTGGCCATCCTGGTGAGGGGCTGATGTGTGTTTGCAGGCTGGCCACAGCTCCTTCAGGGTGGGAGTCCCCGCTGGGGTATCTGGCCAGCTTGGGTGAGGGGTTGAGGGCCATTTTCAGGTTGACCAAGATCCCCAGCAGGGACCCTCATCCCATGAGCGTGTGGCCATCCTGGGAGAGGGGCTGATGGCTGTTTGCAGACTGGCCATGGCCCCAAGGGACCCAAGTTCCCAGTGAGGCTGGCTGGAAGCAAGTATTTGGGGTTTATGCCTGCCTAGGCAGGCAGCTTCCTCCATCACCGGGACAATGAAGCCTCCTGTTTGCTCTAGCTCTGTGCTCTAGCTCTAGCTCTGCTGGCCACCATCTTGGTTGATTTAATTTGCATATAGTTGATCTGATTGGCTGGTGTGCATGGCTTGGGATGTAGCGGAGTGATGCAGTTAGCATATTACTCTTTTATTAGATTAGATGGTTGATGTGCTATGGTCCATTTGTGTATCCTAAGAATTCTATTAAAAAGCTACTAGAAATAATAAGTGACTTTATTAGGAATTCAAATCATACACAAAAGTCCATTGTATGTTTACCTACTACTAACAAAAACAATGGAAGATGAAATTAAGAAAACACTTAGAACAAGATATCATAAAATACTTGGGGATAAATTTAACAAAATGTGTGCAAGACCTGTACACTGAAAACTATAGAACATTGCTATGAAAAATAAAAACAAACTGAATAAATGGAGAGCTGTTCCATGTTTTTGGGTCAGAAGACACAATATTGCTAAGAGGCTAATTCTCTCAAAATTAATTTGTGGGTCCAATGCAGTCTCACTCAAAAATCCTAGAAGGTGGGGGTTTTTTTGGGGGGGTGGGAGTGGGGAAGAGTCAATGGAAAATTATCCTTGGGTGAGGATTAACAATAAAAAAAATTTATATTAGAATTATATGCTAGTTTCATATGACTATAATGTAGGATACAGAACTCAGGAATCTCAGAAAGGAGATTCTGCCAACATCTAATAAAATTAGAACTTCAACCAAAGGACTTTTATGCATCCATATAAGCATAACCAATGGACACAAGACATTGGGAGGTAGAGGAGGCCGGGGGAAGGTCAAGGGGGGAAAAAAGAGACATATATACTGCTCTTTGTAATATTTTAAGCAATAATAATAATAATAAAGATTGACTTTGAAGCCATGAAATGCCCCTTGGGGTGGGGGCGGGGTTAGAACTTCAAAGACCCGTGCCATTCTTTCCCTCTCAGAAGAGCGGCTCCACCCTTCCAACCTCCCCACTTCATGTCCAACTTTGTAAGAAGTCTGATTGGACCAAACCTGGTGTGCTCCTTCCCACAAAACAGGAATTTGCATCCTCAAAAGTAGGGCACACCTGCCCTAATCCATTTAATGGGCATAAAAAAAATCACCTAACATTTTAAAGAGACAGTCTGTGCAAAGTTCCTATGTACACAAGTTTCAGGTATCACAGTTTATTATGTAACAGTGACCCAAAACACAATTCAAATTCCAGCTACCACTGGATTTAACTGCGTAATCGTGTAAAGCACAAACCTGGCTCCCAGCTTCAGTCCACAGGTCACTACAGAAATAACAAACGTACATCACTGCATGTCTGATCATTAATTTCACCACGCAGACAGCAGAGTGTGTGTCGTTCATGGCCTCCTTTTTTCCCAGTGGTAAACCCATGTCACATTTTAGAAGGACAAGTCATCAAACTGCCCAACCAAAAGGAAAGTGCAGCAAAGAAACAAAGCACGTGGAGTGATAGAAGAAATGCCTGTCATGGGGTGTTGACATGCAGTCATTGAGGAGACTAGCCACACAGGTGAAGGAACTTAATGAATGGGCACTTATCCACAGAAGTGAGGACTGTGGTTGTGACAGAAAGAATGAAGCTGTCCCAGGAGAAGTGACACTAGCAAAAAAAAAAAAAATTCACATTAAAGGAGCTCTTGGGCATATTTCATGAGGTTGAAAACACAAAATGTAAAATATTGGAAGCTGATCCAAACTTCAAAATCTGAGTATGACATTTCGCTGTGAAAAGAAAAGATGCCCACTGTGTAGCATAAGTCATAAGAGTAGCTGAAGAAAGCAAGCCCTGTTTACACTATTGACATGTTTTATACAAAGAAATAAGACAATATCTTTTAAAGGGCAAGAAAATAGTAATTTTTCTCAGCTTGCAAGGCATTCCTACAGTCCTGTGTTACTGCAGTACAAAGTGAAGACTGCCTGCACTTGTTTTCTGGTTGTTGGGGGAAAGGAGGGATTGTTTTCATTTTAGCTTATTGTAGCTTCCTGTGAATGAACACAGTAGAGGCTCTTGAATTTCCTTTCTTTGATGCACTGACCAGCTTCTTCTTATTGTAGCTGAGAACAGCTGTTTGAGACCTATTGATAGGAATGGGAAGCTTCTTTGTCCAGGTAAATCTTTGTGGTAGCTTTCAAAAGCTGACACATATTCATGCTATCTAACTTTTTTAATACTTTTACTTTAAATGGTGGCTTCCAATGCCTAATATTCTTTAATTAACTTTTAGAAATTGATTTATAGGACATACTTTCATCCAGGTGTCTTACTCATGTGTTACAGAATATCTTAACCAAAATTCAAACACTTCTGTTTTGAAATAGCTGTCTTTCTGATTAGCTGATCCTCATTTTAGTCATGTTTTTGATCTACTTTTATCCTTATAGATTTATTGTCAGTTTTTTAATTTGCTAACTTTATTGAGATATCTATTATGGAATAGAGTCTTCTAACCTCTGTAATACTTGTCATTAGATGTAATTGAGTCTAATTATTGATAGTAGACTCTGGAATATTCCTAGTCACCTCTTATGTCTTAGCATTGTTGTACAGATAATAGGAATAATATATTCTAGCATTTTGAAATAGAAAATCAAACATAACGATAATATATATAACCCATTTGCATGGAGTACAACTTTTTCTTTCTTGATATTCTTGATTTTCAAAAGAAAAGTTGATTTCAGTATAGTATTTTGCTCAGAAAAGTAGGAATGAATAATATTCATTCTGTTATAAAACATTTTGTAGTGCCGGACAGTTACACATTGAAGGAAGCAGAACTGAAGATGGGGAGTTCACTGGGACTCTGTCCTGGAAGAGCACCAACTTCCTCTCAGGTAACATGAGATTGCCTGGCCACACGCCCACCTTCCCACAATCAGTTCTTCACTTTATAATTCACTAGAGGCCCGATGCACCAGTTTGTGCACCAGTGGGGTCTCTCATCCTGGCCTGCGGGATCAGGCTGAAACCGGCTCTCTGAGGGGTCCTGGATTGTGAGAGGGTGCAGGCCAGGCTGAGGGACCCCACCAGTGCATGATTGGGGCCAGGGAGGGACATAGGAGATTGGTCAGACGGGGAGGGACAATGAGAGAGGGCCCAGTGCATGTCCAGCCATCTCACTCAGTCCCAATTGGTTGGACCCCAGCAGCAAGCTAACCTACGGGTTGGAGCGTCTGCCCCCTGATAGTTAGTGCACGTCTTGGCAACTGGTTGACCATTCTACTGTCTGCCCCCTGGTGGTCAGTGCACATCATAGGGAGTGGTTGAGTGGCCATAGCGTATCATTAGCATATTATACTTTGATGGGTTGAAGGGAAGACTAGACACTTAGCATATTAAGATTTTACTATATAGAATACCTTAACTATTGCAGAAAAACTGTAATTCTTAAACATTTTATTTTCCTTAAATGATACCTTTTATTTTAGGAATACTGTGTTTAAATAAAAATATTAGCCCAGCCAGTGTTGCTCAATTGGTGTCTAGTGCACCAAAAGGTTGCCGGTTAGATTCCCGGTGAGGGCACATGGCTGGGTTGCAGGTTCAATTTCCAAGTCGGGACACCTGCAGAAGTCAACTGATCAATGTTTTGCTCATACATTTATGTTTCTCTCTCTTCCTTTCCTCTCTCTAAGCAATAAGAAAATTGTAAATAAAAAAATACTATGTCAAAGCATAGTCATAAGGTTCTTTTTCTGTGAAAACTGGTTAAGGGGAATTTTACAGCTACCAGTTTCAACTATATTTCAGAAATTTTGAAATGTGCCCTTTTCCTCCTACCTTTTAACATCTGTGAGGTTAGGCTGCATCTTTTGTCCATGGCATCCTACAGTCATGGCCAGCACTGTGTTTTCTTTTTTCGTGGTCCATAAAGCAATGAGTAATAGCTAATTGGATTTTAGATTTAATAAAATACAGAATGTTAATTCTGGATGTAATTTCCCTGCAATAATAATAATCTCACAGCAGCTCGGCCTTTATCAGTACTCGTTTCCTGCATAAATACCATCTGTTTGACTTTGCCAGAAGCCCTACCTGTTTAGTAAACTTTTATTACAGTCCCGAAGTCATATTTATGTCCTTACTGTTAAGACTGTGTCTAGGTTAGCTGGTTCATATTCGGAACCCTCTGTCTGGATCCAATTCATTCATTTTCCAGCCACCTCTCTTTAATTTCTTCTTCCCTGAACAAGCTGGAGAAGGAAAACGTGACATGTGGAGTTGAGTTACAAAGGAAAGTAGACCTGGCCAGTGGTGCTCAGTGGTTGAGCATCCACCTATAAATCAGGAGTTCATGGTTCGATTCCTTATCAGGGCACATGCCTGGGTTTCGGGCCTGATCCACCATAGGGGGCATGCAAGAGGCAGCCAATCAATGATTCTCTCATCATTGACATTTGTCTCTCTCTCTCTTACTCTCTTTCCTTTCTGAAATCATTAAAAACATATTTTTAAAAAGGGGAAGGAATATAGGGCTCTAAGCAGCTGAACTGACAAGAGATCAGACTCACATTTTTCCTGTAGAGTCTTGGGAATCATAGTATATAGACAGAAACCAAGTGATTCAGAGAAAAACACAGTTATGCTTATAGTATAGTAATTGCAAGTCCCTTTGAGGAATGACCAAGAAAGATGGAGATCATGGAAGAATAAAAAATATCTGTGAGAGATGTTTTTAGGAGTAAAAACATTGGTGATGAAGCATCTTACATTTCTAGATAGTTGAGATTATTATTTAAATTATAACATTAAATTGCCCATCATAGTTTTGTTTTACATAATTTGAGATTTTTATTAAAGTTTCATGGACTACATGAAACTTTTCTTTTTTGGAAGTAAATACATTTGTAGAATTTTAAAATTTAGATTAAGTTGCATTCACACTCTGTCTCATCTTAGCTGTTCCTGTTTTTCGCTATGGGAAGTGATATCCAGCCTGGGTCAGAGATGGAAATCATAGTAGAAGAAACAATCTCTGTGAGAGAAGTAAGTTATTTTACTTGGGGGAGAAGGGGAGTCTGTGAGTGTCTGATATGGGGAACAGTAATAACCTGTATTAGGATTTGGAGGTCCTAAGGCTAGGGGTTTACATAATATACTTTAAATAATTCTGTGTACCCACTAAAGGAGTAGTTTTGGGAGCTTGAAAATTGGTGAGCCAACTGGAATTTTACATTAGATTATTTTTTATTATTATCAATAATCTTGTTGATTATAAAAATTTTGGATATATAGAAATAGATTTTTTAAAAACATTAAAACCCCTCATCATACCTTATCCCAGTACGATAAACATTGTGGGATATTTCCTTTGTTTTCACTTCATATACACACACAGTTACATACATAGAGGTAGAAATGTGAGTGTGTGTGTGTGTGTGAGAGAGAGAGAGAGAGAGAGAGAGAGAGAGAGAGAGAGAGAGAGAGAGAGCGCGCGCGCGCATCTTGTCAGAACAGAAAGCAGGGAAGCCAGCAAAGACAACAGGCATCGGCAAAGAAACACAGAAGCCAACTCGAAGAGGCTGCCTCTGGTCAAAGATGAGATAGCTTGGACCTCAGTGGGAATGGTCATGAAAGTTGACTGGTATATATATATAAAGTTTGTGAGTTCATGTGACCCTAAAAATGCCATCTTCGTTAGGTACCAATGGGTAACCAAGTGGATGCTTGGGAACCATGAAGGAAAGAACCGAGCATTTTTGTTTTACAGACTATACTGCAGGGCAACTAGACAGATAACAGGTTAAGAAGAAAGAATTTTAAACTCTCAGTTTTTCAGCTCTGAATGACGTCTGAAGGCAATGATCTTGAAAGCCTGCTCACAACCCAAAAAGGATAACACTCAGGCATTATAGAATTTTAACACTACCCATGCTTTTCTTGCCCCCCAAACCCTCCAGACAACCTGAGTCTGATCAAACCTAGAAGTACATTCAGCACAACCCAAAAGTGGAAAACTCCTCTTCAAGAAATCCACTAGAGGGGAGAGGGCCTGTAGGTTAAAAGATCTTGTCTTAGGAGAAACAGCAAACAGGGCAGGGTGTGGACTTCATTGGGCTCTTGATTCAAATCAGAAGAACTCTAATAGTGGTTTGGAAGAAAGTAGGGAAATTTGAACACTGACTAGATAATTCTTACTAAAGAATTCTTAATTTTTTAAAAAATGCCATTGTTTTAGGGTTATTTTCTAAGAGTGTTTCTCTTTCTGTAAATATTAATGATATATGATACCTGACATTTGCTTCAAAAGAATCTGGGATAAAAGACGAGAAATGGGTTGGGTTACTGACAAACAACGAATGGTTGCAGCAGCGATTGAGACTTGAGGATCATTTTATGATCCTTTGCATGTGGTTAAAGAGTTCCATAAGAAAACACCTTTTTAGTAAGTTTCCTTACTCTTATTACATGCTGAAAATATTTTTGGAGTTTTTCATTTGCCTTTGATTTTGAGTGTTGTGTTTGTTTTTAATTTCAAAGAAAGGAAATCACAAATCTTTACAAAGGAGCAATGTGTGTATCTTTCTGTGCTCATGGCAGGCAGACTTGTTCCCACCACACCACTGAAACTGCTCTTCCCAAGTGCAGTGGGCGGTTCTCAGTGTTCATCTCTCTCTCCCTCTCTCTCTGACTGTTCCTTGCAGTTCTTCAGATTCCCCTTCCTACCCCCTCTCAGTTTGTTACTTCCTCTTCTCTCCAGCTATGAGCACCTTAGGGCTCAATTCTTAGACTGGATCTCGCCTCAAAATTCTAGGCTTACATACACAGCTGCTACTTGGTTGTTTGTCATCCCAAATTACAACGTACCCACAACAGCATTCCTGGTCTTCTCTCAAAATCTATCTGGGGTTTTTTCCCTCTAGCTCTTAGGAAGGAGAGTTTATTCAGTCATCTGAACTATGTGTATTATCTATTTGATCAGACTTAAATAGGCCCCAGTGTCCAAAGAGGTTGTTTCTTTCAATACTATAACTCAGAAACAGGAAACTAAGGAACATCCTTTTTTTTTTTTTTTTTTTTTTTTTTCAGTGTTTGAAGATAATGCTGGAGAAATTTGGCATACCAGGTAAGTTACAGGTCATGATGATGTAGACAGGGGTCCTTAAACTTTTTAAACAGGGGGCCAGTTCACTGTCCCTCAGACCGTTGGAGGGCCAGACTATAGTTTAAAAAAAAATGATGAACAAATTCCTATGCACACTGCACATATCTTATTTTAAGCAGGACAGGCAGCAGCGCAAAAACACCCGCATGTGGCCCGTGGGCCGTAGTTTGAGGATGCCTGATAGAATCTTATCCACATCCTTGACTTATAAGAAAGTACTTATAAGCCTAATGAAAATGTTTCAGCCCTTTTTTTCTCAGGGTTACCTGTTACACTTTATATCTGTGTGTACATCATAAGTTCTCCTGATTCTGTTTGCAAGCTAGAAGAACATAAGTTGTTAAGTTAGCTGACCACTGAGGATCCAACAAAGACACAAAAGAGATGAAGTTAAGATTACCTTGTGGAGTCACTCCAGTCTTTCGCTGGTTTTGTTTAAACCTTATTGATTCAGAATGTTGGTGATTGTGCTTCATAACTGTGTGTTTTAGTATGGATTAGGGAATGTCATATGAATAAAAACACAAATGCAGGATGTCTGAAGTAGCTACCAGGGGAACCCAGCCAGCAAGCATCACACTGCTTTCATTGGAGTGCTTTGCCACTCTGACTGCATTCATTGTCTGGAAGAGAAGGTAATGTGCTCTGGAGCTTCTATGCATTGTCCCATTTCATCTCGACAACAGTGTTCCCACACAGGGATCATCCCCATTCCCATTTTTTCAGAGGACGAGACAGAGGCTGAGAGGTTAATGGCTTACCCAGAGTTACACAGCAAGTGTAATTTACAGTCTCTCTGATTGCAGAACCCGAGTTCTTTCCATCTTGCTGTGCTATGAAATAATGATGTTCACTTTTAACTTTCTGGTGTATTTTCAAAATACATATATACTTTGATTAAGTTAAATATTCGTATAAATCTTACTGTATTTAAAACTAGAATTAATGACAAAAAGGGTCTGCAAAGAAGAGTATTGGGATTCAAAACCTGTGGCCTGTACGGGATGAATATGAGATCTAGGTTTATTCCTCTATCTGTAGTTTCTTTCAGTGGGTGGGGGAATTGACTATTTTTAAGACATTGCTGTTTTTCTTAATAACCAGGATTTCCAATTTCTGCTCAACTTGGCTCCCTTCAAAAAATTTTCTTCCCATTTCCTCAGTGCAGCAAGCATGTGAAAAACAGAAATTTAATTAAAGACAGTTTACCATTTATAAGTGTTGTTATATCAACTTTATTAAATGCTATTCCAAAAGCACTATTTTTTGTTAGATTCACCGCTAATTGGAAACCACCAGTTTTGCTGAACACATAATCAGTTCCTGAGCAATGTTTAAGTGAAATGAAACTTAATTTCTGTACTTATATGTATATGTACATATTATTATACTCATGTGTGATACATGTAAATAAAGGCATAACATAGCTATCTAATCTACTAAAAGAGTAATATGCAAATTAACCATCACTCTGAGACACCTAAGCCACGCCCAGCAGCCAGAGTGGCTGTATACAAATTAACCCATCCAAGATGGCTGCCAGGAGCCACGGAGCTAGAGCAAACAGGAGGCTTCCGTTGCACCAGGAATGGAGTTGAAACTGCCTGCCTAGGCCGGCTGGGCCTCTGCTCAAGGCAACAATGTTTCAATTATAGAAGCTATAAAGCTGAAGCAAACAGGTGTCTTCGTTGCCTGACTAGGCCTCCACTCAAGGCAACAAAGTTTTAATTATAGAAGATCAATAAACCCCAGAAACCTGATTCCAGCCAGCCTCGCTGGGACATTGGGTCAATGGGAGCTGTGGGCAGCCTGAAAACGGCCCTCAGCCCCTCACCCAGTCTGGCCAGGCACCCCAGTAGGGACCCGAACCCTGAAGGGACTGTGGGCAGCCTGAAAACATCCCTCAGACCCTCACCCAGGCTGGCCACACCCCCATGGGGTGAGGGTCCCCACTAGGGGGCTTGCCCAGCCTGCAAACAGCCATCAGCCCGTCACCCAGGCTGGCCAGGCACACCAGCAGGTGGACATCCCTCGAGGGGTCCCAGACTGCAAGAGGGCACAGCCCGGGCTGAGGGACTTCCCCGAGTGCACAAATTTTTGTGCACTGGGCCCCTAGTAATGTAATAATAGCAAGTGTTGTTTTCATTTGCAAATATATAATTACTATAGGCCTGGTGCTCGAAATTTGTGCACTGAAGGGGTGTGTCCCTCAGCTCAGCCTGCACCCTCTCCAATCTGAAACCCCTCAGGGGATGTCCACAGGGATTGGGCCTAAACCGGCAGTTGACATGCCTCACAATCCGGGACTGCTGGCTCCTAACTACTTGCCTGCCTGCCTGATCGCCTCTAACCACTCTGCCAGCCAGATCAACACCTAACTGTTCCCCTCCTGGCCCGATTGACCCCAACTGCCCTCCCCTGCTGGCCATCTTGTGACCACATGGGGGTGGCCATCTTGTGTGCAAGGGCATGACAATTTGCAGTTACCTCTTTATTATATAGGATACACAATTATACATCTATTCTTGGTGGAATAGAAGATTAACCAAATTGGGGAAACAACTTATTTTTCATGCTCTGGAAGAGAGAATTTTATTTTAAATATATTTTTTTGTTGCTTTCATTTTTTAAAATATATTTTTATTTATTTTAGAGAGGAAAGGAGAGGGAGAGATAGAAACTTCATGATAAGAGAGAATCATTGATTGGCTGCTTCCTGCCCTACACTGGGGATCGAGCCCACAACCCAGGCATGTGTCCTGACTAGGAATTGAACTGTGACCTCTTAGTTCATAGGTTGATATTCAACCACTGAGCCACACCAGCCAGGCAAGGGAATTTTTAAAAATTAATTAATTATTAGATGAAATCTCATTCAGTTTTCATGTACCCAGAAGGGTCATTCCTGACAAACTCTTAAAACAAATTCTTGTGATTTTTTTTTAAAAATTCTGATTCTGCTTCTTTCACAGGTGACACGTGGCACTTAAGAAAAATGGATTGGTGTTATGAAGCTGGGGAGCCTTTGTGTGAAGAAGTAAGGTTATTTTTATATATTTCACTCTTTATAATGATTGTGTTTATATGGTATTTTCATATAGGATACTCATGCTATTCATGAATAAATTCTAAAGAAAATTTTAATTTGTTTAGGATTCAAAAATATATACATGCATCTACCTTTACTCTTTCCTCCCTGTAGTTGAGAGCATTTGGAGGGAAGGTCTCAGCTAAGTGGGACTATTTCTGACATCTGTGTTAAGTCCTCTTTTGGTAAGAGAATGTGTTACTGGGAATGGTGGTTCTTCATTAGGAAACAGAGAACTTTAGTGAGCAAAAGACATTTGAACTAATGAAAGAATTTGGAGATACAATCTGAATTTTGAAACCTGAATATTTCAACCTCAAAGTCGATGGCAGAATTCATTTTACCAACCAATTACTTAGTCTCTGATCTAAACTACATCTCTAAATCCAACCAAACTCTTAGGGTAGCCTTAGGAACAGTTGTATCACGGATAGGTGGGGCCTGTTTAATCTTATCCAAATAGCACCCAACCTCCTATCCAACCTCATGGCATTAGAAGTAGACCCAAAATGAATCTTTGTGAGAACATTTAGACAGTGAAGCATGGTCAGCCACCTCTCCCCTATCTGCCTACTTCTGTTCAGTAATATACAGTGACACTGAACATCAACAAAGGTTGATTGAAGCAGGTGTACTGGGGTCATCCCTCAAGCACTCTTTGCTGTGTCGTGATCAGTAAGCATGGAGAGAGGACCCTCTTGAATCTTAGACAGGGATTTGACTACCCAGAGTAAGAAGTGGACCTAAAGAATCTTCAGGCCCTAGCCAGTTTGGCTCAGTGAATAGAGTGTCAGCCTGTGGACTGAAAGGTCCTGGGTTTGATTCCGGTCAAGGGCACATGCCTGGTTTGCAGACTTGATTCCCAGTAGGGGACATGCAGAAGGTAGCTGATCAGTGATTCTCTCTTGATCTTTCTATCTCTCTCTTCCTCTCCCTTCTTCTCTGAGATCAATAAAAATATATTTAAAAATAAAGAATCTTCAAGACATATTAGTATAGTTTGGATGTCAAGAGTAATATGTAGTCACATAGTTTCAACATTTTCTTCTCTCTTAAGTCCCAAATTGGTATCACACAATTCTAAAACTGTCTAGAGCAAACTCATTACCCTCAAAACTGCGTTCTCTTCCCGATTTGCTGTCTGTCTTTCCCATCCTGATCTTTTTCAGCCTGAAATGTGGCCAATCCAACTTAATTGCCACCCTCATGTATGGGGCTCAGCCTTCAAAGGCCTGTCAGTTTTTCCACTTCTTCCTGAGTCCACTGCTGGCCTCCTGGTTCGAGCCATTTACTTTTCCTTTAACCTAAATTATTGCAACTGGCCTCCCTGAGCCCAGGTGTTTTCCCCACTTCAGTGTGTTATGCATGTAGCAGCCAGATTGATTTTTAAAAACACCTTCTCAGAAGTCTTGAGTGGCTTTTTACAAAGGAACTAAAAGCTCCTTTTTTTCTATTCCACATCCCTTCAATCTGTGGCCACCCTTCCCACCCAGCCCCCCCACCCCACCCCCGTTACTCTGATACTGTCCACTCTAATCAGTCTGGTCTAAGTTCTTCCCTAATCAACCATACTTATTCTTGACATGACCTTGACTTTGTTCGCCTTTTCATGAGAAATTCCTTTTGTTTCATCCACTTTTCCAAATCCACCGCATATTTTAGGTTTGACTAAAATGTCATCTTCTGTAAATCAGTCTCATTTCTCACCTCTCCCTTTCCTCTAATCTTCTATGACTAGAGGCCCTGTGCATAAAAATTTGTACACTTGGGAGGGTCCCTCAGCCTGGCCTGTGCCCTCTCGCAGTCTGGGACCCCTTGGGGGATGTCCACCTGCTGGCTTAGACCTGCATCCTTCTGGCAGCCCAGGAGCTCTCAGGGGATGTCCACTTGCCAGCAGGGAGCAGGCCTAAGCTGTAGTCCTTAGTGCTGCTGAGGAGGCAGGAGAGGCTCCCACCACCACTGCTGTACTGGCAGCCATCAGCCTGACTTGTGGTTGAGCAGAGGTCCCCCTATGGGAACGCACTGACCACCAGGGGGCAGCTCCTGCATTGAGCGTCTGCCCCCTGGTGGTCAATGTGTGTCATAGTGACCAGCATTCCCAGTCCTTCTGCTGTTAGGGTCAATTTGCATATCATCCTTTTATTATATAGGATACTTATAGTTCCTACTCATAATTTAATATATAATAATAGACTTTTATAAGCCTATTTTCTTATCATTTATTCTCTGCTTTATCATTTATTGATTTATTTATTTCAAGGGTAATAGAGGCATAGGGTTCACAAACAAAGTCCAGTGGTCTGTTTGTTCCTTGCAGAAGTCACAAGTAACAAAAAAGAATTTCCGTATTCCCAGGATGCAACATTGAAAGAGCTTATGCTATGTTCTGGAGACACTCTGCTTTTAACTGAAGGGAAACTTCCTCCTCCGGTAAGACTTTGCTTCTAATAGACACTCTGTGAATAATGGTTATTGTTGTTTCTGTGCGACAGTCAGAAAGAGAACAAAGAACTTACACCAAAGTATACCAGACACAGCCATCACATTTTACATCTTAGGTATTTCCTTCCTATACAATCAATTGTATATACAATTTTATTTTCTACTTTTTCTATTTAATATGTGAACCTGATCATAAAATCCAAAAAAAGTTACAATGTATGATTTATCACAGTTTAATTCACTTTTTATCTTCATTGTTGGAAATTTATCTTATTTTAAATTTTTTCTTATAATAGTACTTAAAAACAAATCCGTCTTAAGATAGTTCTAAAGATGAAATTAACAAGTCAAAAGGTATGAACTTTTTAAAGACTTGAGAATGTATGTTGCCAAATTGTTTTCCCAGAGAGTTGTACTAGATTTACAGTCCTACCAGCAGTATATGAGGGCTCCTTTCCCTCCTCTTTCATAAACACGGCATGTTCCTATTTTCTAAAACCATTAATTACTTACTCGTATTTTTATTTTTATTATTTTTTAAAAATATATTTTATTTATCTTTTACAGAGAGGAAGAGAGAGAGAGATAGTTAGGAACATTGATGAGAGAGAAACATAGATCAGCTGCCTCCTGCACGGCCCCTACTGGGGATGTGCCCGCAATCAAGGTACATGCCCTTGACTGGAATCGAACCCGGGATCCTTTAGTCCCAGGATAGAGCCGATGCTCTATCCACTGAGCCAAACCGGTCAGGGCATTATTCGTATTTTTAATGTGGACACATGTAAAGATTTAAAAAACAGTTGGCCCCAAACTCCAGTTATCAGATATCCATTAGCTTATAATTAAAAAATTTACACAGCCTAGAAGTCTATATAAAATGAAAAACAAACGTTTCTTCTATATCTTTCTCCCCAAAAAGAGCCACAATTAACTTACTTGTCCTTTCAAGAAGAAAAGTAATACCTGTTTGTATGCTGAGTGTAAATATATGCATGTATATTTAAAGTGTCCATACAGAGGATCATATTCCATACACTGTTTTATACCTGTTGGTTTTTTTAGCACATACCAACCTACCTTATTCTTTTCCATGACTTCATGAAATTCTGTGGTATTTTACATACCATGCTTTTTAAAGTTAATTTTTGAATTGGTAATATCATGATACAAAATTCAAAGTGTATAAAAAGCCGAGTCAGGAAACAGCTATCCTCCCTGCCCCCCAGCCACTCAGTGTGTCCCTCCAGAGGTAGCCAGATGCCTCTGTGTCAACACACAAAGTAACTCTGTGTGTATAATTAGCACATATATACATACTAGGAGCCCGGTGCACAATATATTGTGTACTTGGGGGGTCCCTCAGCCCGGCCTGTACCCCCCCCCGCAACCTGCAGCCCGCCACCTGCCCATCATGCCCTATCCACCCCACACACTCCGGCTGGTCCCTGCCCCGAACTCCCCACTCACCCTGCCACCTGCACTGCACCCGCCTCCACGGTTGTGCTGCTGGCCTCCATCTTGACTGAGTTAATTTGCATACAGCCACTCTGATTGGCTGGTGGGAGTGGCTTAGGCATCCCATAGAAACGGTCAATTTTAATATCACTCTTTTATTAGAGTAGATTTGTTATCCATATGTAGGGATGGGCAAAAGTAGGTTTATAGTTATGAGTACATGAAATACAAAATTATTCTTGTATTATTATTTACTAATTGAATTGTTTGCATTGCAACTGTAAACCCACCTTTGCTCACCCACCTTGATGTGTAGCAACACACATCAAGTCATCTCATTCTATAGGTGGTATCTATATCTCCCACTGTATGGAGGTACTATAATGCAACCAATCTCTTTCAAAGAAGATTTAGGTTGCTTGCAGTCTTTTGTTAATATAAATGACACTGCAAAAAATATTATAAATGCCCATTTATCTACAGAATAAATTCCTAGACCTACCACTGTATTCTGTTGCCATCAACAGTTGGCAGTGACTGTCTTTGTACCCGTGACTTTGTCTTAGGGCTCATCCATCAGAAGTCAAATTCTCACCGTGGATGGCAGGTCTAGGGAGTGGCATTTAAATTGTTTCAATTTCAAATTACTCTCCAAAATTTTTGCTGCAAGTTTATACTCTGCCACCAATTTACCCATACTTTCAACAACATATAGAATATTATTAAACTTTCTGGTTTTTGACAGTCTGATAAGTAAAAAAAAAAAATAGAATTTTGTTTTCTGATTTATACTTTATTTCATTGAATGGAGGTTGAGTGTTTATTAATCTTCACCTACTTAATAAACAAAAGTTATTTTAATATGCATTTCTTGAA
Organism: Murina feae; assembly: GCA_004026665.1. Lineage (NCBI taxonomy): Eukaryota > Metazoa > Chordata > Mammalia > Chiroptera > Vespertilionidae > Murina > Murina feae. Next base: position 21,606 of record PVJC01010192.1, read on the forward strand.
ATATATATTTAAAATATTTTACATGGTTTTTTTTACATTCTCATCTTTTGTAACATCTTTAATCCCTAATAAAACTTAAAGTTCTTTACTAACGGACAAAAAGGGTTAGTGAAGAACCAGTTACATTAGTAAAACTAAAATTACAGGACATGTTTAAGGAAATGTGCTTATTTCCTGTAGTGTATGTACAGGATTCCAACTTAGACCAGTAGGCTGTTGTTTCTCTCAAGTTCCCCTGGGAACTCAAATGAATGGAAGCAGCTGGATCTAGGGCCTTGCTGCTCTCATGGGGCTGGAATATATTTATACAGTTGGTTCTGTAAGCATTTTGCTATTTTGTTTATACTGTTCATGTATGTAACTACTGAGCTACTTCTAAACAACAAACATTTAGTCTTATTTTTATCACTTAAACTTTTTGATTGTAAAAACAATTAAAAATGTAAAATATAGCAATTACACATCTGAAAGGAAAAACAATACAGGAACACTTTTTGTCATCAAGATGTTCCTCTTTAGAGAGTAGGAATGGAAGGTCACTTAATCTGTGTGCCTCAAAGCAGTGAGAAATGCTCCCTTCTCCAGGGTCTCCTGAAGGTGCCCATTTGGTGGTACCAGCCTCTGGGGCCCAAGGGTCAGGGGAAGAGACATCTGGACCAGACGAACTGTCCCCCTCCTCAAGGCGAGGTCTGGAGAGCTACTTCTACCCCAGGTGAGACCAACAGAATCGCAGTGGCCTACGCGTGCTAAAGAAAATAAACGACTGCTTCTGCTCTGAGGGCAAATGACATTTATTTCTTTTTTTAAATGCACGGCTGAAAATCAGCCTATTTATTCCACAAGTCACTCCAAAGCAGGAACACCATCCTCCTTTATGCAGTGCTTTAAAACCAACCACTCGCTATAAGGTACAGTATGTTCAAGTCTTTATGTCAGTATATTTTTTCAAGGAATTTTTATGTCCTCTCTCAGGGTTCTTCTGGTAGACTAGGATATGAAGGCAGCTGGGGCAGAGGCAGGGCTGGAGTCCGCTCCTGCCCTCCTTCCCTCCCCCACTCCCCCGGAACTGCCTACAGGACATTCTACCCCCTCATTGCCTTCTGAACAGTATATCTGCTTTGCTTTACTTCTAAGTGACTTCTCCACAGACAGAGTTCAGCACATGTCACAGTGAGCAAGAAATCACAGGCAGCGAGTTTGACTTTCCATCGTTAACAGTGGGTTTCTGCTTCATTATAAATAAAACACCAATCAGTCTCCTTTGTAACTGTAGATATATTATTATTAGGGTCAACTCTTTATATATTGTTAATCATGCTTTATTTAGTTATTTAGCTTTTTGAGGGAGGGTAAAGTATTATATACTTATATTTCTTTTTTATCTTTTAAACCTCAGTATTGAAACTACTAAAAATGAATCAAGTTCTTCTCTCCTTACTCTTTGAAGAATACATGTTTAGACCAATAAAATATTTTCATGTTGAATTAGCTATGAAATTAGCATTAAGTTATTTTTTGGGTAGGTCATATTAGATGTGTTAACTAATTCTAAAAATTCTATGGTAATAGAATAATAGTTACATATAGAGTTAGCCACAAATTTAAAAAGTGCTTTTAATTAATGAGTTTTTCCATGAAAATGAAGAAACAGGATCATTGTTTGACAGTCCTTGTTTATATAACAACACATGAAAAACATTTTTAATTCCAGAGATTTTCCAAAAAGTATCTGTTAGCATGTGGTGTCCTTGAGACATAAGAAAAACCATTCATGAAGCTTTTTGTTTTGATTTATTTACAGTCTAATTTTGTTGTATATTAGCAGTGTGCCTAACAATAAACTAAGAGATTTAATTAAAGCAAAAATTAAATTATTCTGAATTTTAAATTTAGTTGCCAACTTTTATACCCAGGATTTTAGATGAGAGAGCGTTTTATTTACCCCTTTTTATAACAAATGTAGGCCTTCTTACTCTCAAGGACTCTGTCAATAAACATTCACTATGTGACACCCACCCTGCCACACACTTGACAGTGAGAATGCAGGCTGCCTTCTCCTGACTGTCGTAGTCTTTATTCACACCCAAGAAAACAGACAGAAACAGGTGGGATAGGTGTGATGTGAGAAAGAAACAGGAAGGTGAAACAAAGAATAAGGGCAAAGTCCTCTTTGAAGAAGGAGTATCAAAAAGAACATTCTGGTAGACACATGTGTGAAATTCCTCAAACCCACACCAGTACGAAAGCCATGGTTCTGTGCCAGTAGCTTTCTCCCCTCCAAAGGCAGGAGGCCTGAATTGGAGGAACTCAGATTCTGAGTTACATGAATGGAATTGTATGAGAAGTATTTGACATCAAAACATGGCATATATTTTAGAAATATGAAATAAATGCATTGCAGCTCCTTTCTAACATCTGGTTCTGTCCTCTGCAGGTGCTGCTGGTGATGTGCATGCGGATGTTCCCCTCCGCTACCTGGGAGACGTCGAAATCTCAGATGATGCCACCTTGGGGGAGCTGAAGGCTCAGGTCAGACTTCTTCCTGCAGTGAACCTGAGTGGGGGTCTGGCTGCTTCCAGTGAGATATTAATCTATTCTTCTATCTCCTCTTCCCTCACTTACAGTCTGTTCTGATATGGCATGTGTTACATGCCATGTTCAGTGGTAAGTACCCAGCAGGCGACACACACACGGCTCAGCTCCCTGGTCTTCTTTTCTGCCGGCTGCCCTTGTGGCTCTCATTCCTCCTCCTCTGACAGGCATGCTGTGCTTTCATTCAAATATGCCCTCAGTAACTTGCAGCTTATGTTTATTTTTACCTTTTAGGTAAACATGATTTATTGAAACATTCGTAAAACATTCAGTTTAACCTTTACATTGTTTTTGTATCATTGTGATTCATGTGTTATATGTTGTTAAAGAGGCAGTATTGATTTCCTAGGTCAGAATATCAGCTTATAGTGTCTCGTTGTGTGTTAATATTCATAGAGAAAGAGTGTTTTGTCCAAATGGAAAGACTAAATTGAATACAACACTAAATGTTTCAGAAGCATCTATTGTTGGACTGAAGTGAATACCTCTTCTTCCTCTTAAAGGGAAAAATGTGAGGAAATAAAAATATCAGTTACTAACATTTGACATGTGTCCTCAGAAAAGCAGATGGTTTTAATTATCATGAAACCAAGTAGGAAGAGACTTGTTTTCCTCATATTGGATTGAAAGCTACAGAGTTGCTGTTTTTAGGTTTTAAAATGGATGAATATTGGCCATTTTATACACTGCAACCTAAACTGTAATTATCCACTCTAGAATCAGTGCAGCAGCTTGGAGCTAGCAGTAGGATCCAAAGATACTGAAATATTTCAGAATCAAAATTTACTTCCTGGGCAATGCAGACACTCCTGGAGAATCACAGGATGGATGCAGACGAGGCCCTTGCTTCTTCTACAGTGACCTCTGCTTTTGTGAGTTAGACTCACCTAAAAATTAATTTTAAACTTTCATTTTCCAAAACATTCTGATCAAAAAAGAGTTTGGGGCTCATATTTAGAAATGGAAAACTCACTTCTTTCTCAGCTGATTAGTTTGCGTTGGTTCTGGTGATGTTTCAGTAGGTAGTACCATTACTCAAGATAGTCTTTCCAGATGTCCTTGTGTAGTGCTTCATTCCTTCCTAAGCAGTACCTTTTTAAGAGTGCTTTTCCAAACCCTTGGACAAATGTCTACAAATGCCTGTTTCTTTTCTAGGCAATGACCTTGCCCTCCTTGTCGGAGTTTTTCATCCCGTCCCCTGCCTTCCTCAGAGCCTGGACAATGGACAGTAAGCGCCTCGGGAGGCTTTTACGAAAAAACCAGCAGCAGCTTAGGTGGGTTCCTTGTTGAATTCAGTAACAAAGCCCAACCCTGGTAATTCCATATATCAACTGGGTGACGCTTCTTACCATAAATCAAACTCTGGAACAGCTTCAGTTTTCATGTTAAATATAAAATGTAGCTTCATGTATGTTTACTATGTTCCAGAGGCTGTGAACAAAATTTTGAGTGGTTTTTTTTTCTAGCTTTATTAAGCTGTAACTGATATAACATTGTGCAAGTTAAGGCATACAGCATGTTGATTTGATACACATACATTGCAAAACTATCACCACCATAGCGTTAGCTGACACCTGCATCACATCACATAATTTCTTTTTCGTGGTGAGAACATTTAATATCTTCTCTCTCAGCCACTGGTAACTACCATTCTGGTGTCTACTGCTATGGGTTTGGCTTTTTCAGATTCTACATATAAGTAAATATTATATAGTATTTGTCTTTCTCTCTCTGACTTAATCTTGTTATAATGCCCTCAGGGTCCATCCATGTTGTCACAAACAGCAGCATGTCTTTCTTGTGGCTGAAAAACAGCCATGTTTGCCCTGGCTGGTTTGGCTCAGTGGATAGAGTGTTGGCCTGCGGATCTAAGGGGCCCGGGTTCGATTCCAGTCAAGGGCACATGCTTGGTTTTTGGGCTCAATCCCTGGTAGGGGGCATGCAGGAGGCAGCTGATCAATGAGTGTCTTTCATCATTGATGTTCCTATCTCTCTCTCCCATCTTCTCTGAAATCAAAAACACTATATTATAAAAGAAAAATAGCCATGTTTGTGTTTACACACTTCATCTTTATCCATTCGTTTGTTTGTTGGTGGATACTTAGGTTGCTTCCATCTCTTAGCTGTTGTGAATGATGCTGCAGTGAACATAGGAGTGCAGGTCTTTCTTTGATAGCCTATTTTCATTTCCTTTCTCATTGATGTCCTGAAAAAGTAGGTTGCTGGATCACTTGGTGGTTCTATTTTTAATTTTTTGAGGAACCTTCATACTGTTTTTTTTTCACAATACATGTATCAATTTACATTGCCACCAATAATATACAAGGGTTCCCTGTCTTCCACATCCTCACCAGTACTTATCTCTTGGTTGTTGTTGTTTTTTATTTGTTTGGTAGTGGCCCAGGGCACGAAATTTGTGCACTGAGGCGGGAGGATGTCCCTCAGCCCAACCTGCACCCTCTCCAATCTGGGACATCCCTCTCACAATTCAGGACTGCTGGCTCCCAATTGCTCGCCTGCCTGCCTCATTGCCCCTAACTGCTTCCCTGCCTCCCTGACCACTCCCCTGCCGGCCCCATCGCCTCCAACTGCCCTCCCCTACTGGCCATCTTATGGCAACATCGCACGAGGGTGTGATGCCACCTAGGCTTTTTATTACATATGATGATAACAACCATTCTAATAGGTGTGAAGTGAAAACTAGTGGTTTTGATTTCTGATGGATGTTGAGCACCTTTTCATGTTTCTATTGGCTATTAGTATGTATTCTTTAGACAAGTGTCTATTCATTTCCTCTATTTTTTAAAATCAAATTGGGGTTTTTGCTATTGAGTTGTATGGATTTTTAATATATTTTGGGTATTAACCCCTTATCAGGTATATGATTTGCACATACTTTTTCCCAGTTCATAGGTTGCCTTTTTATTTTGTTGATAGTTTCCTTTGCTATGCAGAAGCCTTTTAGCTTAATGTAGTCCCACTTGTTTATTTTCACTTTTGTTACCTTTGCTTTTAGTGAAATCCAAAGACCAAATGTCAAGGAACTTAGGAGCCTACTCTCTGTTATTTTTCTAGGAGTTTTATAGTTTCAATTCTTATGTTCAAGTCTTTATTCTGAGTAGATTTTGGGTATGGTGTAGTAAGATAGTGGTCCACTTTTCCCAGCACCATTTATAGAAGAGAGTATTCTTTTCCCATTGTATTTTCTTGGTGCCTTTAAGTTAATCGATCATATATATGGATTTATTTCTGGGGTCTCTGTTGTGTTCCATAATAGATCTATGTGTTTGTTTTTATGCCAGTACCATACTGTTTTGATTATTATAGCTTTATAATTTCATACAAATTCCATATAAATTTTAGGATTGATTTTTCTATTTCTGTAAAATGCCATTGACATTTTAATAGGGTTTGTATTTTACCTGTGGATAACTTTGGGTAGTATGAACATTTTAACAATATTCTTCTAGTGCATGAATACAGGATATCTTTCCATTTGTGTCTTGGTCAATTTCCTTCATCAATGTCTTACAGTTTTCAATGGACAGACCTTTTACCTCATTGGGTAAATGTATTCCTAAGTATTTTATTCTTCTTGATGCTGTTGTAAGTGGAACTTTCTCTTTCTGATAGCTGTTAGTGTATAAAATGTAGCTAGCTGATTTTTGCATATTGATTTTGTAACCTGCAAGTTTATTTGTTTTACTAGGTTTTTTTGGTATAGGGTTTAAGGTTTTCTAAATATAACCATGTCATCTGCAAATAGAAACAGTTTAACTTCTTCCTTTTACCTAATTGCTCTGACTAGGATTTCCAGTACTATAGAATAAGAGTGGCAAGAGCAGCCATCTTGTCTTGTTCTTGATCATAGAAGAAAAGCTTTCAGCTTTTCACCACTGAGTATGTTGTTAATTGTTAGCTTGTCATATATGACCGTTCTCATGTACATTTCTTGTATATCCAGTTTGTTGAGTTTTTTAACATGAAAAGATGTTGAATTTAGTCAAATGTATTTTTTTAAATATATTTTATTGATTTTTTTTTTTTACAGAGAGGAAGGGAGAGAGATAGAGAGTTAGAAACATCGATGAGAGAGAAACATCGATCAGCTGCCTCCTGGGTATGTGCCCGCAACCAAGGTACATGCCCTTGACCGGAATCGAACCTGGGACCCTTGAGTCCGCAGGCCAACGCTCTATCCACTGAGCCAAACTGGTCAGGGCTAATCAAATGTATTTTCCTGCATCTATTGAAGTGATCAAATGTTTATCCTTCATTCTGTTAATGTGGTATGTCACACTAGTTGATTTGCAGATATTTGACACAACCTTGCATCTCTAGCATAACTCCCATTTGATCATGGTATATGGTCCATGTAATGTATTATTGAATTCAGTTTGCTAATTTCAGAATTTTTGCATCTATGCTCCTCAGGGATATTAGCCTGTAATTTTCTTAAAGTGTCCTTGTCTGGCTTTGATATCAATGTAGTGCTGCCCTCATAAAATAAGTTTGAAAGAGTTTAAGAAGGATTACTATTCTTTTTTAAATGTCTGGTAGAATTCATCAGTGAAAACCATCTGATCCTAGACTTTTCTTGGTTGGGAGATATGTGATTTTTTATTCAGTTTCCTTAGTAATAACTTGTCTATATTTTCTATTTCTTCATGATTCATCCTTGTGGGTTACATGTTCCTAGGAATTTACCCATTTCTCCTAAGTTGTCCATTTTATTGGAGTATAATTTCTCATACCAGTATTAAAGTTTTATATTTTATTGATTTCAGAGAGCAAGGGAAAGGGAGAGATAGAAACATCAATGATGAGAAAGAATCATTGATCATCTGCCTCTTGCACACCCCCTACTGGGGATTGAGCCTGCAACCCCGGCATGTGCCCTTGACTAGAATCGAACCCAGAACCCTTCAGTCCACAGGCCAACACTCTATCCACTGAGCCAAACCAGCTAGGGCCATAGTTGTCTTAAATGTATAATATTTTGCTTATTAAAACAGCTTAAAATTGACAAAAAATGTTTTAAAAATTAAATGTCACTATTACTTTGTTTTATTGATTATCAGGGAATATAAGTTGGGGAGGAGAATTGAGATCTGCTTAGAGCCCCTTCAGAAAGAAGAACACTTAGGGTAAGAATTACATGTCTTATCACCATGGACGGCTTCTCAGTAGTATGGCAGATTCAAACAGATTTGTTCTGTGTCTGTTATGTGGAACCCATTTTCCATAAACATGCGACTTGTTCAGAAAGTCCAAGTGCACACTGAGCCCCCTCAGTCTTGAAGGACAAGCAGGATGCTTGTGTTCTGCTCTGTTGATGCAGGTGGAGAGTCTGAGGTCAAATTGCCTTATAGCACCTCTCACTCTGGCCCTTCATTCTACTTTTTTCATCCTGATATCAAACCTGACGTATTATGTCTCCCACTGCTAGGATATAATCTTTGCAAGAGCAAGTACTTTGTTTTTTGGTCATGGCTGTATCTCCAATACCTAGAACAGTGCCTTTGTCTTAGTCACAGTATTTTTTGAATAAAGAAGCACCCCAGAGTTTCTTCCTGTTATTTTTTCACTATAGAAGAATCTTCTATATTGAATGCCATAAACGTCTGGAGACACAAGTGGCGGACCGTCCCCACATGCCACGCCGTCTATTAAAAAAAAAATGTCTTCCCTAAGTGGCAGCCCTAAACAACTTTAAAATCACTTTTCGTGAGAATTTTCAGCTGAGAATATTAATATATTGTAATTAATATATACTAACACCCGAATTGTAATATATTTATATTTATAATATTCATTGCAAGTTGATTTTTTAAATTAAATTCAAAATATCATGGTGTGTGGGGATGGTTTCCATTTTGGACGCGTGGCAGTTAACTGAATAAGCCATTTGTTAGCATCACTGAGTGCTAAGATTCCTTCACCTGACATCCAGTAACTTTGAGCTCCTTCAGCCTCACTGACCTTCATGTGATGTGACTGTCTTAATACAAATTGTGTTCCCAGTCGTTTCTGGGGGTGGGATTTCTGGATCAAATGGTATGGACATTTTAAACCTTGTAGAATAAATGATTAATTCCTTTCCAGGTAAGTTTTATCAGTTTATGTTCACACAGTGTTTCTGAGTATTTACTTCACCTCACCCTCAAACCAACATTGAATATTGTCATTGTTAAAGGTTTGCTTCGTTGCTTTGATTGCTATTAAGATTGGGCATTTTTTCCAAAGGTTTGTAAGCCATTTGTAGTTTGTGAATTATTTCATACATTTGCCTGTTCTAATGGGGTCTAACTGGCGTGAGCTCTTTCTGTGATGACACTTACCCTCTGCCATGTCTGTTTTAAGCAGGATCTCTTGTTTTCAATAAGCAGTACCCCTTTGAAGGCTGTGCTCTATACTTAACCCCCTAACCAGCTTCTGGTTCCTCCTCATCCTCTTCACCCCAGCATCAGTGCTCACCCCCCACTCTCTCATGAAGAAGGTTCTGTCTCCTCCAATTACTCCTTTTCTCCCATTGCATCACTCTTTCCTTTGGTAAAAACACCAATATAACAGAAATAATCTTTAAAATCACTCATTGTCTCACCATCCTAAAAACAAGAGAAACAGTAGTTTTCATTTCTCCACCTCCAGGTTCCAGTCTTGCCTGCAGTTTTTACTTCATGCGCATAACTTCCATAGATCTCTTTTACTCCCACCTTTCTGACTGTTCTTTCCCTTCTCCTGGCTACCCCACAGCAAGTCAGATGTTTAGCACCGCCAGGCAGTCGCTGTGGCTATGAACCCTCTCATCTGGGAGGAACTTCACTCCATCCTGGGTCAGGATGAAAGGAAATGAGGGTTCAGTGGCAGCCTCTGATAAAAGTGAGAAGAGCCGAGGGGAAGCTCCGCACATCACTCTCCTCATATCTACCGTGTGTTTCTCATTTTACTTCAAAGCTGATGTTTTACTGTTTTCTGGTGCAGCCCTCAGGACATGCTGCTGAGGACACAGATGCGCCTCCCTGGTGAACGGGCGTATGCCCTGCCCGTGGACGTGGTGTGGGACGCTGCCCGGGGCACTGCGAGCTCCCTGCGGCAGCGAGTGGCTGACTTCTATTCCCTTCCTGTAGAGAAGATTGAAATTGCCAAATACTTTCCTGACAAGTTTGAGTGGCTTCCAGTGTCCAGCTGGGTAAAGTGTGGGGCTTCCTGCATAGCAACAGCTTAACTGCAAGTTTTCATAGATAGGGAATTTAGTAAGAATTTGAGGTTGTTTTCTTTATTTAAGATGCTTGATTTTTCTATAGAAACAGCAAATTACCAAGAGGAAAAAGAAGAAAAAGCAAGATAATTTGCAAGGGGCACCTTATTACTTGAAAGATGGAGATATTATTGGTATTAAGGTAAGTTGTTTAATAGCAAGTTTCCCACTTTGACAAAACACCAAGATTAAATGGTTTTGTAGAAATGATTTATGAAATCTTCAAGGCACAGAGAGTCTTTTGTATATAAATTGTTCAGAGCACAGAACACAAAGAGGGAGAGCAGACAGTTACTCATGCGGCCAGTGGGGCTCAGCACCAAAACCCTAACTGTGGGTCTGACCTGAATAAAATGCTTCTGAAGTTTATACTAAGAGTGGTGCTGCTGTGGGTCTGAGGAGGTACCTACATTAGGTTACACCATTTCCTTCCGTTCCTAGTTTGCTGAGTTCTTTATTGTAAATCATTAAAATCAGTGTTACTAAGAAATATGTCCTCGACATGGGCTATTCTTACATTCCTCTGACAAACCTGGTTTGTTGTCAATATTTTTTAATTCTATAATTCTTAAGTGAACTGTTCACTGATAATAAGTTATTGATTTAATCCCTTAATCACCACTTCTCATCAACACTGTATTAGACAATCGACCCTCCTTCCCTAAAAAGTAAATAAGGCTGTTTACCTGCCATGTTTCTGCATAGGACATTCAAGAGACTACAAGATCAACATCCATAAAATTCTAAGGTAACTAGGAATACATCCAACAAGAAGACTTCTAAGACCTCTCTGGAGAATATCACAGAAATTTTGAGTGGCGTCAAAGCTTCAGTTTTTATCGTGTTCTTACAAAGGAAGCCTCTCAGTAGTAAAGGTGTCATCCCAGGGAAAACCCAGACAGGTTACATTAAAGAGGATAAATATGTGGAAGAGCACCCATGGCCAGGGTCCTCGCCTGGTCAGCATTAGGACTGATGCTACAGACAGGGAACTGACAGGTATTTCAGATCCACATTAAAAATGATTCAGTAAGTGGTTCTGGGGAAATTGGTTCCATGTAGGAAAAAAATGCAGTCATTTTGGTTTTCCTAAAGAGGGTCCTCAAGCTTACATAAGCCCCAGGTCCCATAACATCCATGCACACCACTGCTCACACCAAGCACAGCAGTCAGTATAAAGGCTTACTCGTGAAAAGCAGTGATTTCCAATCTTTAGAAAATATTTGACTTGGGATTTCTTAAAATAATACACAAAATGCACAACTCAAAAGTATTGATTAAGCTGACTACGTTAAAAGGAAAAACATTTATACATCAAAAGAAACTGTCATTAGAAGCCAAGCCACAAATAGGAAAAGATATATGCAACAATAGAATTAATAGAGATCATTATCCAAATGTAAAATACTTCTACCATCAGTTTCAGAAAGACACACTCGGGGAGAGATAGGCAAAGATGGATAATGTCCGGCAGTTCTCAGAAAACTAAATGGCCAGTAAGCAGGTGGAAAGGGGGCATCTTCCCAGTAACCAGGGAGCTGCGAGTCAGCAGTGATTGGTGGCCAGACCCCCAGCACTGCGTCCATGGTCCATCCGCTCTGCAGCGCGGGGCAGCATTCAGGAAAGGTAATTCCACCCAGTCATCACCCCAGAACAACGCACACCGGGGGCGAGGAGACACAAAAACGTCCACTGTGTGACAGCGTAAATGGGGAAGAACTTAAATGACCCTCCGGATAAAATGGGGGAAAATACTGAAACAGGTATAGGACACCAGTTAAAATTTATAAACCAGAGCTATGTGCGTCCAGGTGAACATCTGTAGAAAATCATGTCCCAGGATGGTCTTTTACAGAATCTACGCCATGTAAGTGCTGAGTCTGCCTCCTGTGCTGCCATCGAGTGACAATGCAGACAGAACATTAGCACCCAGCTGATGGTGGGCTTACCTGGAGGAGGGGTGGGGCATCAACCAAGTCTATGTCTTTTCCCTGGAAAATACTAAAATGAAGCAAATATGGTAAAAGATTAGCACTAATAATAAATAACTTAAACTCTGATAATTCTATTATAGGCCATGTACACATTTAACTCAGGTTTCCTCATGGCAGCCAAGGGAAGGAGGGGAGCTAACTGCGGGGCCATGCCAGCCCTCACACTACCCTGGGGACATGGAGTCTGTCCCATTATCTCTATTTTCTCTCATTTTATGAACGCACATCATGTATAAGTTATTGGACTAGAGATTACATTTGTTGGGATATTTCCTCCCGATAGCAGCAGCAGACGGCCCTGCAGTTGAATAGGTCCCAGCCTAGGTGCCCAGTCAGCTCCTCCAGAGCCACATGGTTCTCTGACCTATGTTCTCCTTTAGGGTCATCTTCCTTCAAGTTAATAATTTAATTGGTTCACACTGAGGGTGGCCAGTTGATGGTAAATTCAGATGTAAAACTGTCGGCAAGTACTGGGAGAGCGCTTGTCCCTCGGGAGGCCATGCTGAGTGTCCTGCGTCTATAACGCACCGCCAGACGCTTCCAGGAGGTTCCAGGAAGTAGGACTTACTCCAGGGTCAGCGTTTTTAGTCACAAGCAAAGGTCGGGTGGCTGCAAAGTCACTTCTCCCACTCGCCTGCCACTCAGTCTGTCATTAGGCACTAGAGTTTCCTGTCGGATTAATCCAATTTACGTAAAGGTGGGTACATCCTTACGTTGGTTTAGGTAATTGTCACATATTTACATACTTTACTCAAACATAGGCTAAAATGATGTCTGAACACATGGCTCCTTATTTTGAAATGCAGAATCTCCTGGTGGAAGAGGATGGTGACTTCAGCACAGTCCGAGATGACACTGGGAGGGAGGACCCTGCTTTGGGGAAAAGGAAAAGGTAACCTGAGGTTTCTCATTGTCTCATGGTTGCTGAGGCCTCTGGACAGCTTGCTCTTACTCAGCTCTGGCCGAAGCCTCATGTCTCATTACAGGGCTGAGCACTTTGGAGAAATTTCGTGTCCTTGAGAACATGAACCAGGCCTGTGAGCCTGGGACAAAGATGCTCACAGCCTCACCTCGAGGACACAGCCACACAGTTATTTCTCTTTCCATGCCCGCCCCCGGCCCAACTTTCTGGGTCTTTCCTTTAGACACAGAGGCCTTAGTCACCTGAAAACGGGTATTCCCATCACAAGTCCACCAACTGCCACCTGCCCCTGGTGCTGCTCCTGGAGCTGCCTCACCTCACTGACCTCTTCCTGCCAGGCTCCTCCGGAGTCAAGTCCCCCTGTTCTCCCCACTCTGCGTCCACTTGCCTTTCCTCTTCGGTGTACAGTGGGCTTGCTTCCCTGGCCTCAGGGCCACCTATTCCTCCTAGGACCTCCAAACACACTCTGAAACCCACACTTCAAACCCCAGTGCCCAGACCCAGCTCACCACTGCGTCATCACCTCCATGCAGGCCACACCAGGGGTGCCAGTCCTGCTCCCCACTTAGGTCTCCTGAAGTCATTCCACACCCCTCGACCTGGGTGGACCCCGTGTCGGTGACTGTGAGTTGGTGACAGCCTCTGTCTCCCGCAGCCATGAAGCGCTTCGCATACAGAGCAACGGCATTCTCTCCAGTGCAGAGACACCTGGCCGGCCCCACAGACCAGAAGCTTCTCTGTCTATCCACGTGGGGAGTTTCAGATAGCGCCGGCCAGCAGCGGGCTCTGCCAACTTTGCTTGTGGTTCCGTGAAAGCAGGATGCTTCCGCTTTATTAGAGGGACGTTTGGTCTCGGGCCAGGCAAGTGCACCTTCTCACCGGCCTGCATAGCATGGCCACCACGGGACTCACAGCTGGGCCATGTCTTACAGGTGCCAGTGAGACTGCACTGGACCCCAGCCACCATAGTGACAAGAACATTGCCTAGTTCTGCATTGACTGCAGGCACACACAGCATGTTGGCCAGTGAAGTGCACGGTCCACTCTCCTCCCTACGTAGTACCTGAGAGCTCAGCACGCTGATGGGCTGGCCAGGCTGGTGCAGGACACAGAGGGAGTCTGTTCTGGGTCAAATCGTGTCCTCCATGATCAGGATGTTCCGGAAGCCCAGTGCACTGAGCTAGCTGATGGTCCTGAGAAACCTCCCCTGAAACAAAGGAAATGTGCACAAGCTTCTTTTCCTCTCCCTTCAGCACGGCCAGCTATGCATTTAAAAGGTGTAACTGGCATTTATGACAAATGCATCTGTGTTACAAACTAACTGACACTTAGGACGCAGACAATTCACTTTCTCAAACTCAGTCAAAAGTGGGATTCCTGAAAAGCAAGCAAGTTCTTCACTTTTATGCCTCCAACAAGGTGAAGTACCGTTACAATGTCATACAAATCTCTCATCAGCCTTTTATCAATGACATTAAGATAGCACTTCCATGTTCAGATGTGGATGAGGTCTCGGCTGTCCCGCTCGCTGCGAGAGGAAGTAAGTGGATATTGGGTGAGATGAGCCCACTTTTGCCTCTTGTCCCCCTTCCAGCCTCATCAGAACCAGCTGGAGCCCTGTCTCCTCCCTACTTGTCTGAGGTTGTTGGGTCTAAACTGTGTGCTAATTTGCAGGAAGTTGGACTTTCACTAGTAAGCTGCCCCCATGTTCTCACTCAGCCCGCCTCGGGATACCATGTGGGGTGGTGGCATGTTCGTGACGATCCTGGACTGTGAGCCTAGTGTGGCTGGGAGCCCAGCCCTTGGTGCAAGCTCTCCTGTTCCTCTTACTGTAACTGACATGTCTTCCTGCTGCACCCTTCATGCCATTTTATTAAGGTAATGAAGTAATGTAATAACTGAAAGCTTTGCTGTTGAGAAGCCAGAAGCCTCACTGGTGTGACTCACCAAGAGGGGGATGGGTGGGTGTGCCTTAAGTCCGCAGGGAGCCGCCAAGGCCTCCAGCTCCTTTTTTCTTAAAGTTGGATGCACTGGGGCTGCAGAGAGAGCTGTACAATTTAATAAATAAAGAACAAAGTGTCTGCATGTCTCGTTCCATTTTAAGCTGACTGCTTCGTGTTCCACTTGGAATTTTTTCCCAAGTGCATTTCAGATGCTAAATAAGCAAGGGTTATATTTGGAAATACTGTATCGGGACCAGAGTAGAAACAACAGAAGCATGTTTTGGTTTTAAGTAAGTTCAGATTCCTGGGAAAAACTGTGTTGAAGAAACTGCAATGGTCTTTTCCTTCTAGGGAACAGAACTGGCATGGGATGCAGAAGACAGTTACTCGCCCAGACATTTTTGCCAAAAGGGGTTACTAGAATCCCAGTAATCCATAACTGTGGCTTCACAGGCATTGTTTCCCTCTAGAACGGACTTGACTATGCAGTATTACAGTCTGTTCACCCCATCGGGGAGGGGGCACGGAAGCTCATCTCATTCTATTCTTGTGTCCTGTCCAAAGCAGGGCAATAATGCGAGTCAGTCAAATACACAACAGACTTTTGTGTTCTGGGGACTCATTACCTTTCAAAGAGGAAAGTAAAGCAGTGAAATCCACACAGGTCGGGAGGGAGAAATGTCTACATTCCTTCCAGTGCTCCCCCCTCCCAGCCAGGCATGAACCTCAGAGCTCACAGCAAAGCTGCGACAGCCAGTCCAGGCACTGGTGCCTTTCTCTCTCTGCTCGTTTCCAGAGGTTTCCCCCAGTGGCAAGACACCACCAGCAGCACTAGATTGACATCCTCTCAGACTGCCTCATTCTAGGGCCTGCAAAAGTCCTGGGCCTGACACCCATGGGCTCAAAATGGGTGCCCTGCCCACCTTGCTGTCAATCCATTCAAATAAAAGTGGAGGGAGAGCAAGGCAGGTGGGATTGCCCACAAAAAACCCCATACAGAAACATCAAATGTGACAGCACCCAACTTGATGTTAACAGTCCACCTACCAGCGGACACACGTCCCTCTTCACAGGCAGCTCCTGCTTCCCACCCAGATCTCAGAGGAAGATGATATGGTCCTCTGGGATGTACCACCTCAAGGTTCAATCTACAGCTAAATGACATGTAAGCCCAGCCTGGAACCAAGTACGTGGAGTGGTATGGCCACAATGAAACCTCTTCCGAGAAACAGAAGACGCCCAATGCAGCAGTCACAAGCCCAAGCTGCTGCACGATGGCACGAACTCCCCACCTACTTGTGAGGTGAGCTCCTGCCCCGCTGCTCTGGCCACCTGCCCTGCTCCAGAAAGCCTTGCACGCTCGCTGTCCCTGTGGGTACAACTTCCATGGGTGTTGGGAGGACCACACTTGGACACTGCCTTCCAGAGGATGCTCATCCTGGAGGACTATGGACTGAGGTGCCTGGGGACCAAGTGAGCATAGGCTTTCATCTGACCGCTTGGAGTTAGCTGGCAACACCATTTCCTTAATGGCTCAGAGACTTATGGTTGAATCTGCCTCTGAACAACATGAGCTAGGAGCCTTTACCTCCCCACCAGTGCTCACCTTCCATGTGTCTACAACCTGTTCATGCGTTTGTGATCAAAATTGAGGAGGCTGGCCCTGACCGGTTTGGCTCAGTGGATAGAACGTTGGCCTGTGGACTCAAGGGTCCCAGGTTTGATTCCGGTCAAGAGCATGTACCTTGGTTGTGGGCACATCCCCAGTAGGGGACGTGCAGGAGGCAGCTGATCGATGTTTCTCTCTCATCGATGTTTCTCTCTATCCCTCTCCCTTCCTCTCTGTAAAAGATAAAATATATTTTTTTAAAAAACTGAGGCTGAGCACATGCTTCTGCCTGACACAGACAGGTTCTAAGGCCAGCACCCTCCCCGCTCCTGCCCCCCATGTGGGCAGCTCCCCTGTGCAGCTCACCTCAGTGCTCTCAGACCACGCCTCCTCTAAGGCTTCCACACCACAACCATCTGCCCAGATGTGCCCAGTCTGCTTAGCTTTCTCTGCTCCAGTTCACCCATCTCTTGCAGGGGCCCTGGCCCAAACACCTGCATAATCACTATAACTCATGTCTCTAAAAAAAGCTTTAGCTTTTGCCATACAAAATCATCAATCTCGATACTCGCTTCCATTCTCAAGCCCTCCATGGCCTAAGCTAGCTGCTGGAGGACCAGCTATCAAGTCCACCTCCAGGCCAGCAGCAGGAGGAAAGAGGCATGCTCCCAGGTTTTTAAGGAAACTTTCTGGAAATCCCGGTAAATACTGAATCTTTTTGACTGAAAGTAAGTCACATCAGTCAAAATGCAGAGACGACATGGTCACAGCTGCAGGGCATATTTGGGCATAGCCCTCTCCCCACCTACGGTGCAGGAAGGAAAGGAGACCTGGTGTTTGCAGGCATCAAGCAGTAGCTTCCATAAAAGCTAAGAATCTTAGAAATACTCAAAATTAGGTTACACAGCATGGGGCCAGCACTAGGGTATGGTGAGACCTTGGGCACAAAATGTAAAGGCACCCAAAAACTCAGGAAGCAAGCTAGATCATTTTTCAATACAATACTTTTGGAAATTAAAGTTAATGCGGAAAAGCCCACGATGAACAAATTCAACTTATTTTTTAGAAGAGCTGAAAAATGTCATTCCGATGCAGTTTGGAAGGATTTTGGCAACCGACATTTTATGTCAAAGTACAAAGAATGAGGATAAGAAATCAGACAATGAGAGATCCAAAACAGGCTTTGTTTTATTTACACACAGAAACACCTATTTACAACCCCTGACGTGGACTATGTACATAGCAACACAGCAGGCATATGCTCCACAGTGAGTGCTGTATAAATTAAGATCATAAATATGAGGGTGAGCCCCACCCGAGAACACAAACCCTTTTCTCCAAGACTCTCCAGGGATCTTTCCTGCCCCCACACTGACAGGCACCCCACTCTAGGACACAGCAGGGGTGCTGGAGCGGGCAGAGTACAGCCCCACGTGCAACCACAAAGACACCACAAGGAACGGATACCCGCCCTTCACTGACGCATCTTCATGCAAAACTGACGTTCATTCCTTTGCTTCTGACGAGAATTATAAAAATGGCTTTTATGTAAACAGTGCTGCTTTCATCACTGACAATGTGTTAACTTTAAATACCACACACGACCCAAACCCTTACTCCCCTCGCACCTCCTCCCCAAGGTCCAGCCTGTTCCGTCCCATCCAGATGCCCTGGGAACCTCAGATTCCAGGTGCCCACCTCAAACAGGGCAGCACCTTTCTTTACCTTCCTCCACTTAACAGCTGTTCTGATGGGGAGGAGAATCACGGGGCAGGGAAGGCAGACACAAACGCGTGGTCTCACCTCCAATGAGGGTATGTGCAGAACACGGGGCTCTCACTCCAAACCCCGTTGCCATGCCACACATGAGCACAGGAGTGGGCACCCAGAACCACTAGTGGGAGCACCCCCAAACCAGAGACAGGTGCCTGGCCATGCCCAGGGAGGACCCACTGGGCACACTGGTCAGAGGGGTCTGCAAAGTGAGTGGCAGGTAAATGCTGTTCAGCTGTGAGTCCCCAAGGGGCCCCTATGGGTGACTCTGGACAGCGCCCTAATTGCCTCCTGCCCAGTCCCCTCACAAGGTCAGCCCTCCCCTTTGGGATGCAGGATCCTGGCACCCAGAAGGTTGGGGTCATAGAACCCCCTTTCCAGGGTGGAAGAGAGCCCTGAAAGGCTGACCGTCTCTGGAAGGGCAGCAAGGGGCAAAGCCAAAGGCAGTGACGGCTTGCAGAGCTACACAGGCCCCAACAGCTCCAGGGACCTGGGGCCTGGCAGCACCAGACGAGAAGCTACCCACCGTCAGGGGCTCTCAGGACAGCCCAGTCAGCAGCCTGCTGTCCCATAGAGTGGACATGCTGTCTCTAGAAAAATACCCCACGCAACACACAGCCTCCACTGTGGGGAGGCCATCAGACACTCCTGGCCCCAGACAGCACCGAGGCTACTGCATCCAGGACACACAGGACCACATCCCCTGCCGCAGCTCAGGAGGGACCCGAGACGTACGGGGCTGGGGTTCTTCAGCAGTAGAACGTGGCTGTTTACCAGCTCCAGGAGGAGCGAGTTTTCCTTTCTCTTCACGTCACATTTAAAAGAACAGGACTGAAAACGCATCCCTGGTGCCTATGAACCAGAGAAGGCAGGACCTCATAATAAACAGGGACATCTGCAGTGGGCGGCCGGCCTCGTAGGGCTGTGGAGAACCATAAGTGGCTGGCGGGTCTGGGCCCCAACTCGGAGAGCCTGCTGGGAGACAGTGCCTGACAATGCGCTATGAAAGGACGGAGAGGAGCCCTGGGACACTTGTGTGCAGCCCAGCCAGGCTGTTTCTGCTGGGATGTTGGGGGCCAGGGAGGCCAGACCTGGCCCAGGACGTAGGTCAGTGAGCAGAGAGGTGGTGGCACAGTCACCCCATACACCACTGGGTTAGAATGGTGCATGTCCAAAGGTAGCCATGTTGGTATGCCCGAGGCCCTGGAGCTGGCCGGGAACAGTGTCCGAGAGGCTTCTTGTCACGAGCACAGGGTGTGGAAATAGCACCATGAGAAGGGCCCTGGAAGGGCCCCGCCTCAGTCACAGGAGGAACGGAGGACACAGGCCGAGAGGGCGGAGGCTAGGCCTCGGTGGCAGAGGGGCTGCGGCTCAGCTCCTTGATGCCACACAGGATCCTCTTCATGTGGCCCACCTTGGTCACGCCGAGGTCCTGCAACGAGAGCACAGCACCCTGATGCCAGTCAGCAATCCAGGCCCTGGGCGCCACCATGGGCTGCAAGCATGCAGCTGCCTCCACACCCCTCCTGTGATCCAGACACTAACACTGGTGAGGGAACATCACCCAAGACAAAGACCACACACAACCGGCAGCGAGTGGAACCCTCCTTCCCCAAGCACCACTGCCCAGGACATGGCCCTGAGACCACACCCGAGCTGGGCCAGGTGCCCCCTCTCCTGTCCATCCTGAGATGAGGTGAGGCGCCCAGCCTGCAATGTAAGCTCGTGCGCATGGACACAGGTGAGAAGGGCTGCACTGGAGAAGCTGCCAGGCCCCCAGCAGCCACAGAGACCCTCTGACTCTAATCGACTGTGTCACCAACAGAGGAACTCCTTGTGTTCCAAGTCCTCCACCACAGGGAGCTCTTCAGTGACAACAATTCCCATCCAACCAGGCTCAGCAGAACAACCCCTCCTCCCCCCCTCCCCCCACACACACACATATACCCCCATCTCCCCGCCTATCTGCTCTGGCTCCCTCTGGCTGTGGTGGATGGAGACATCACTGCCCAGAGCAATACACACGTCACCCTGAATCATACACGTCACCCCAAGTCGCACACGTCACCCGCATTGTACATAAGGGCCAAGAAGAAATGTAAAGAGAATCCTGATCTGGGACATGGCCAGATCAGAGGGAGGGGACAGCGGAGCCTCGGGCAAGCCTAGGTGTGGAAGTACCTTGAGGTCTCTCCGCTCCAGGTGCAGGAGCTCGGAGCCCCGGATGTCGTGCCGAGTGAAGATGTCCTTATACTCACAGAGACTGAGGTGCTCCAGCCAGGCAGCAACCTCCTCTGTCCCCCAGAGGTGAACTGTCAGAGACGGGAAAGCAGGAGAGCAGTGAGTGCCAGCGCCCAGCACCAGGCAGGCAGCAGAGGGCACCTGAGATGCTCCAGACACCCCAGCAGCAGGCACTCTGAAACACCACAGTAGCCAGCACCCACAATACCCCAACGACAGGCACCCCAGAACACCACAGCAGCCTGCACCCAAGATGCCCCATCAGCTGGCGCTGCCCTGAGCTGTGCAGAAACGGGTGCAGCTGCAGCAGGAGCTGGTGTCGGTTCCTGCAGCCCTGTCCCTGTGTCCCCAGAGGGGTCAGAGGCACCAAATGGAGGGAAAGTGGGTCTGGCTGTGCAGCTAAAGCCAGCTTTCCTTCCACCTCCTCGAGCAGTTTCAGCCTTTGCCTCCTGGCACATAAACTTTTGCGTCACACCAAAAAGTATATTTTTTGCTGATCTGACAAAAAAAAATAGGTTTAATTTTGATTCATTCATTTTGGATGGCTATTATTTTGCTGGCTGCTATAATTATTTAATTGGACAATCAAAGCGAAAGAGGTCAGTGTCCCTGACTGAACAGTCAGGCACTGCATGTTTTAAACATTCTGTAGCACACTGCTTGAAAATCGCTGTTCTAAGAGGGTTCATTTCAGTTCAAGCCACAGCAGGAAGGGAGACACGCAGAGAGCTCATGTAGTCAGAGCCATAATCATTAAAAGAAACCCAATTTCTGGACAAACATGCGAAGAAGAAGAATCGAAGGGCACTGTCCCAGTGGGCACCAACGCCACCCAAGCCCAGGCTGGGCCCTGGCCACTGAGGGCGCTGGGGACAGCTGTGCTCAGAGCCGACGCTTCAGACAGAGACATTAAGCACCAATTTGTGGATCCAAAAGAAAAATTTCCTTTAGTGTCATTTGCTGTTGATTTCACCGCCCACAAGAGCTGGTGGCCCAGGTCCCCGAGGTGCAGGGGCCTTGATCAGTGAACCAACTGAAAGGTAATCAGCAGCCCCACAGAGGAAGCAGGTCTGAGTGGGAGCTCTGTGTCTCTGTCTCGTCACCTCTGCTGTCCTCCCACCCTGAACCCCCGATCCAGGCAGGCAGGTGGCACAGTGGCCAGTCACCTAGTCTACATGGGGAACAAGTTCAGGACAGAAAATGACAATGGTCAGCACCCAACACAGAGAGGAAAGCAAGGCACAGTTCTGTAGCTGCAGACAGACGACTCCTGCAGGCCACGGCAAGGGGGTGGGGAGGATCAACCTGGGAAATTGGGGAAGAGCCACAGGACCAAGGGAGGAAGGGGAGGCTGGGAGGCGCACACAGCCAGAGGAAGGAGGCAGGTACCCGGGGCTCCCAGGCTGCTGTGGGCATCTCTGTTCTTGCTGTTCTTCTCCTTCTTAAACTTGGTCACCAGGCGGAATTTTCCGCTGCGGCTGCGTTTGGAAAGATCCATCACATTCTGTGTGGAAAGTGAGAAACACTGAGAATCAGACCCCAGGGCACCAAGCCCCGAGTCACAACTGGATCAGCGAGACAGCGGGGCCAAAAGATGCTTTGTTCCAAATTTACTTATTCATGTATTTTTCCTTGATTTTTAGTCTCGTGTTTATTTTTCATGCCTTTTAAAAGTGATTTCACAGTGATTGCTGTGTGTATTTACATATTTCACTTTTCATTTCACACCATGCATTTCCCATGTGATTAAAAAGCTTTGTAAATATTATTTAAACTATAGGCCGGCACACGAAATTCGTGCATGGGGATGGGGGGTGTCCCTCAGCCTGGGCTGCTCCCTCTCCAATCTAGGAACCCTCTAACATCCCTCCCACAATCCAGGACCACTGGCTCCTAACCACTCACCTGTCTGCCTGTCCAATGACCCCAACTGCCCTCCTCTGCCAGCCTGATCTTAGCCCTAAATGCTCTCAGCCTAATCTTGGCCCTAACTGCCTCTGCCTTGGCCCCCACCATCATGGTTTTGTCCAGAAGGATGTCGGCTGACCCAGTCTAATTAGCATATTACCCTTTTACTAGATTACTAGGGGCCCGGTGCACAAAAATTTGTGCACTCGGGGTGGAGGGAGTCCCTCAGCCCGGCCTGTGCCCTCTCACAGTCTGGGACCCCTCAGTGGATGTCCTATGATGGCCCCAGTCTGCCAGGCGCCTTTTGTGTGTGTGTGTGTCACCACTGGGGACCTGCCCCCAGCCGCATCTGAGGCTCGGAGCAGTC
>PVJC01010193.1:0-44107 GCA_004026665.1 Murina feae
GGGATAGAGAGTCAGAAACATTGGTGAGAGAGAAACATCTATCAGCTGCCTCCTGCACACCCCCTACTGAGGATGTGCCTGAAACCAAGGTACATGCCCTAGACCGGAATCGAACCTGAGAGCCTTGAGGCCGCAGGCTAACGCTCTATCCACTGAGCCAAACTGGTTAGGGCTGCTCTTAATCTTATATATTATACTAATTTCCAGTAATTTAGGTCCATATCCTTTATCCCTCTTCCCCTTCTGTGAGGTTGTTTCAGACATTTGTAATATAGTTAGATTTTTTGCCACATTTTGCATTCCATCCTGAGATTCCCCTGACCTCCTAAGTTATGTTTTTAAAATTTGCATAATTACAATTCACTCTGTGTGCTGTAAACAACTATGGGGTTTTGACAAATACATACTGTCATGTATCCACCATTACAGTAACATATAGAATAGTTTCAATGCCCAAAATATTTCTGGTTCTTTACTTATTCAATCTTTTCTCTCTCCATAACCACTGATATTTTTTACCGCCTCACTAGTTTTTCATTTTCCAGATTGAGATATAACTAGAATCATAGAGTAAGTAGCCCTTTCAGACTGATTTCTATCATTTAGCAGTATATATATAACATTCACACATGTTTTTTTTTCAGAGTTTTATAGATCATTTAAAAATCATTGAATAATATTTCATTATATGGATCTATCAGAGCTGCTTTATTCATTCACTTAATGAAGACTTTCTGGGTTGCTTCCAGCTTTTAATGATTAGGAATACAGATCCTACTAGCATTCCTCTGCAGGTTTTGGTGGACATAAGTTTTCAGCTAGGCAAATTTCAGCAGTTATTGGATCATATGGTGAAACTAGGCTTAGCTTTGTAAGAAGCTGCCAAAATGCCTTCCAAAGTAACTGTAACCACCAGCAATAAGTGAGAATTCCTGTTCCTTTACATTCTTGTCAGCATTTGTTATTGTCGGTTTTTAAAAATGTTAACAGTGGCTTTATTCATAACTGCCCAAACATGAAAGCAACCTAGATGTCCTTCAGTTGATGAAGAGATACATAAAATGGAGTACATCTAGGCACTGGAATGTTATTCAGCGAGAAAAAGAAATAAGCTATGGAGCCATACAGGGACACTTGGAATTTTAAATGCATATCACTAACTAAAAGAAGCTATTTAAGAAGTTTACATATCATATGATTCCAACTACTGGACATGCTGGAGAAAAAACTAAAAAGATCAGTAGGTTGAAAAGTGGTAAAGGTCAGGAGACAGAAGAACCCAGGTGTTTCCTACCCCAGGATTCTCCTGACAGCCCACGTAGAACTCCAAAGTCCCGCGAGATCTCACTGCCCCTGCGAGGAATGGTCGTGGCAGCAGCATTTCAGTCTTGAGAGACATTTCATGCTCCGCGCACGTTTTTGGAATTTAACCGTTTCGATAGGTATGTAGAGATATCTCATTTTTGTTTTAATTTGCAATTCCCTAATGACAAAGGATGTTGAACATATTTTCACATATTTATTTGCCATCTCTGATGAGCTGTCTGTTGAAATATTTCTTCCATTTTTTTTGAGCTGTTTGTTTTCTTATTGTTGACTTTTAAGGCTGTTTTGAATATTTTGGATATAAGTACTTTAGCAGACATATATTTTCTCGCAGTCTGACTTGTTTTTTCATTCTCTTAGCGTCTTTTACAGAATAGAAGTTTTTAATTTTAATAAAGTCCAACTTACCAAGTTCTTCTATGAGTTGTACCTTTATGAAATAAAATTCACCACTAGTGAATAGCTCAGACACATAGTTCCTGTTGCTTTCATCTAGAAATTTTGTAGTTTTGCATTCTACATTTAAGCCTATGATCCATTTTGACTTAACTATTGTGAAAGGTGTAAGGCCTGCTGCACTCAGGGTGTTTTACATTTAAAAAAAAATATGGACATCTAATTGTTCCAGTACCATTTGTTGAAAAGACATTTTTTCCCCCACATTGAATTGCCTTAGCTCCTTCATGAAAGATAAGATGATTTTATTTGTGTGGGCCTATTTTTGCACTCTCTAGTCCAGTGGTTCTCAAACTGTGGGTCGCAACCCCTTTGGCGGTAGAAGGACCCTTTCATAGGGGTCGCCTAAGACCATCCTGCACATCAGATATTCACATTACGATTCATAACAGTAGCAACATTACAGTTATGAGTAGCAACGAAAATAATTGTATGGTTGGGTCACAACATGAGGAACTATATTTAAAGGGCCAGAAGGTTGAGAACCACTGCCTAGTCCCTTGTCTGATATTTGCCAATACCACACTGCCTTGATTACTAGCTTTATAGTAAGGCTTAAAATTGGGTAGTGTGCATCCCCCAACTTCATTATTTTTTAGTGTTGTGTTGGTAATTCTAGGTCTTTTGTCTTTCCATATATACTTAAGAATTAGTTTTTTCAATATCTATGAAATAGCTTGCTAGGAGTTTGGTTTGGATTGCATTAAAGCCACAAAATAATTTGGGAAAAATTGACACCCTAACAATGTCGAGTGTTTCAAATCATGAACACTGATTATTTTTCCATTTACTTAGAATTAAAAATTTCCCCCTCTGTTTTCTATTTAACACTATATAGATTATGTTCATATATAGAAGTATTTTATTTTATTTTTAAACATGTCTTTATTGATTTCAGAGAGAGGAAGGGAAAGGGAGAGATAGAAACATCAATGATGTGAAAATCATTGATCAGCTGCCTCCTGGACACCTCCTACTGGGGATTGAGCCCACAATCCCAGACGTGTGCCTTGACCAGGAATCAAACTATGACCTCCTGGTTCATCGGTTGAGACTCAACCATTGAGCCACATCAGCCAGGCCAGAAGTATTTTATTTTATTTCATGGTGCTATTGTAACTGCTATTATTTCTTTTAATTTAAATTCCATTATTATTGCCACATTAGAAAGCAATTTATTTTTCTGTATTAACCTAATATGCTGTGATCTTGCTATTCTTCCTTACCTGGCTGAGCCTCAGTTTCCTCTGAAAAAGTTGGTATATTAAACCTTCCTCAAAGGGTCTTTTAACATATTTATAAGTGCTCAACAAGTGGTCACTATTATCTTTATCTTTATTGAGAAATTTCCTGTATTTTTTTCTTAAAAGCATTTAGATTACACTATCTAGCTGTGTGACATCTGGGGAGCAAAAGTGACCGGACTAGAGTTCCATCATGTAACTGTTTCTTCTGTGAGCAGAGAAATATCTTGGTCATATTCTAGGTTTAGCCACATTATATCACTGTTATAAATAAGTAATTTCCTTCTAATTTTTAGCTTTGACATTAACAATAGAAATGCTATTAAATTTTTGTTGCAGAGAAACTTCATGGAGCTACACTTTCACAGACATGAATAAAATGTCATGACTATAAACTGGGCAGTTGAAAGCTTAAATGATTTACAGCAATTATAAGTCAAGACAAAAAATGTTATTGCCCTGAACAGGTACTCAGTGGTTAGAGGATCAGCCTGTGCACCAAATGGTCTTGAGTTCCATTCCTGGTCAAAGGCACATACCTGGTTTGCAGGTTTGATCCCCAACCTCAGGCAGGAGGCAAGCAATCTATGAGTCTCTTTCACATCAATATTTCACTCTCTCTTTTTCACTCCCTTCCACTCTCTCTCTAAAAGAATCAATGGAAAAAGTACCCTTAGGTGAATATTAACAACAACAACAATTTTTAAAAAAAATGTTATTGATGAATTACTAGTACACAAAAGAAAAATACTATTATTTCATTACTAGAGGCCTGGTGTATGAATTCATGCATGGCAAGGGGAGGGGATGTGGAAGGTTGGCCGGCTGGTCCCACAATCAGGGTGGGGAGGCTGATCGGGGACCGGACTGGCTGGGGGGAGGGGTCCTGATCAGGCTGGTTGGCTGCTGCATGGCACGTCATAGTGACCGGTTGTTCTGGTTGTTCCGGTTGTTCCGTTGTTCCAGTTGCTTGGCTTTTAAATATATATAAGATTGATATTTTAGTGGGATTTTTCATTCTTGTACACACAGTTGGGGAAGGGAAGAAGTTCATGACTGCTGTCCTTTGTCACAGTAGTTACTTTGCATTCCTCAGATTGACATCACAAATTAGGAACAACTTGGCTAGAAATATCTAAGATTCTGCTTAGAAGAAGATTTCATTGGAAATGTGCTTTTGGAATTTCTGAATTTGAATTAGTATGATTGTTGAAAGCATACCAAATGTTTAGAAAGTAGCATTTGCCAACTATGAGTAAAACCACCATGAGTCCTGGGCTAGAAACTGGCCCACTAGGGTGATAGGAACCCATTGTTTCCTTTGCTTTAAATTGCTTAACCTTTCTTGATTTCTCCAGATATAAAACAGTAATCATACTTTCCATTATTTAGCTCATAGAATCTTGTAAGAACAGAATAGAATAATGTGGGTCTACAGTACTTCATTTGTTTTCCATTAGTTATAGGCCAGAATCCAAATTCCTTAGCAATATCATAGTGGCTGAAAACACAGGTTTTGGAATCAGACAAATGTTGTGAGCCCAGATTCTGACTCTGCCACACACAGCCATGTTCTTGGACAGTTTACTTGACCTTTCTAAGCTTCAGATTTATCATCTATAAAATTGAGATAGTAATTTATTATAATAGTTGGTGTGAGTATTAAATTGGGCAACGTATGTGAGGTATAAGCACAGGATGTTGGTGTATTTTATGTGTTCTGTAAATGGTAGCTACTGGAACCCACCTCACCATGGCATATAAGGCCTAGTTAGCTGGGTCTTCTCAACCTCATCTGCCATTATTAACTCCCCTAAATTCACCTCTATTTACGTTGAATACATTTCTCTATATACATTACCACACACTCCACTTATCTCCCGACTTTTCTACACCATTAGGCTATGTCTCTTTAATGTCAGATATGTTAGTATATTTACAGTTGGATCCTCTTTAGTCAACACATAGTGAGACCATAGCCAGCTGAATCAAGAAAAGTTATATAGAATTAAATTAATATAGTGATAATCATAAAATGTAAGAATTGGTCAGAGAAATATATATTCAGTGCATTAATAATAAAGTGAACAAAATAGTGGTCAGTGGTCCAAACTAAGTATAAACCTATTTTGTTTGATTTCTCTCTCTCTTTTTTTAATCCTTACCTGAGGATATTTTTCCATTGATTTTTTTTTTTTTTTTTTTTAGGGTAGTGGAGGAGAGAGAGAGAAAAACAGAGAGAAATAATGATGTGAGAGAAACACATTAATTAGTTGCCTCCTGCCCACTCCCTGACCAGGGCCCAGGCCAGGGAGGAGCCTGCAACCCAGATACGTGCCCTTGACTGGAATCAAACCCAGGACACTTCAATCTGCAGGCCGATGCTCTATCCACTGAGCCAAACTGGCTAGAACTGTTTGATCTCTTGATGTTAAAATAAATCATAAGAACTTACAACAAAATTTGTTTTTTGGCTTCTCTTGAAATGGGTGGAGATCTAGCAAATGAATCTCTATTGCTACAAAGAGGTGATTGAGGTTCATTCAAATTAAAGAAACATAGACAATACACAATAGTGGCTTTTTCTGTGGCTACCAGCAGAGAGTTCCTTTTCCTCCAGAAATGTTGATCTGATTAATGCAGAATAGGGAAAGTACTGACCTTTACTCATTCCTAAGTCAGTAGGATATAACTGATCTACCTGAAGAAGAACAGTAGCCACCCACAGCACATCCCAGTTTGCCTAACCAAATGATTTTAAAATGATTCATCTTGGTAAAGCCTGTACCTCTGTTGCTATGTATAGTCTTCTTATTGAAAATCCTATTCAAAATTGCTAGTGTTGATTTTGTACAGTGCTCTTCTGAGAAGCCCTATGGTTTTCGAAGATGAATTTGAGTTATTTATGAAGATGGTGACTTGTGTAGTTGACCCCTTGTTCTTTGATAGCCCTATGACCCTGGTGCATGTGGGATTGGCCACATGGTGATAGGGTTGAGGGGCAGTGTACACTTAGGGAACAGTGTAGAGTATCAGGTCTGTTTACAAGTTGAGTTTTTTTGGAGTGTACACTCAAATTTTGACTACTTGAGTAATTGAATGTTTGTCATCTCTATGGCTTATAAAGTGCAGCCCACAAATTCCTGTGCTTAGGAGAATACCCACAAAAAACAAAAGGAAATTACTTAACAACAATTTAGTTAATTTAGTCAGTGTAGACACAACAATTTACTATACTATACTCTGCTTTGAAACTTGAATTGTGCACTTTTTTTATTGTTTACACTGACCAAATTGAGCATAAAATTACAAGATCGCTTTAGTCCATGTTTTATAGATACAGCATAAAAGCTAGATTAAGTAAAGAGATAGTATTTTTCTTTGAGCAGAATGTGGAAATTTGAGGTTCTTATCAAACTTTGAAACCTGTGAATGTTAAACTATACTAGGTTGGTACGTCCTGTTTTTACTTGTTGAATTTATTTTCTTCTTTTGAAACCCAATGTGAGCTTTCAACTCTATAACCTTTAATGCACTGATGTGGGAAGAGATGTCGTAGAGTTGTAGCCAGGAAAATATTTAAACATTTTTTCAAGCAAATTTTGTATCATTTAGTTCAAATATAGGAACACACATCACTTACGTGGTATTTGGCACCCTCTCATTTCTCTTTAAAAATAAAGTGGATCCAAAACACCTTCATGAGGCATGTACTAATTGGCTCTTACTGCTTGCTAGTTATTGTGTTATTACTTAATCTTATCGAAGCAGACATCCGAAAGGAGACTTATTTCTAAGAGACAGTATGACTCAGTGGAGTAAGTACAGACCCTGAAGTTTGACACTCTGGTGCTTCTGACTTACTTGCCCTACTCTTGGGAATATCAGTCAACATTACAAAGTCTGAGTTTCAATAAAGGATGTAATGGTAATCTTTCCCACACCTCCAACATAAAGATATTATAATGACTTAAAGGCAAAATTGTAAAAGAAAATAATATAATTCAATGAATATGATAAGAAGTAATTGGATGTGTGTATAGACTATATATATATATATACACACACACACATATGTATGTGTATATATATATGAAAATGTAATAACAAAGTGACTCAATTTTTATCCCCATAAACTCAACCACATACATGATCTTTCTTCTGTAAGCAGTAACTCTACACAAATAATTTTTACTTCTTGTCAGACCTGTGAAATAGGCTTGATGAGTTAACATAAGCTCTATTGAAGTAAAGATAATGTCCTACACATTTGCACTTTCAATATATAGCTAAATTCTCCTTCTCTGAGAAGTCTGCTTCATCTAACTCCCCACTGTCATTCCCTGACCCAGTTGAATTTGCTATTTTGTTGGTGATATCACTTAACTTTTCTTACAGAAGCTGTGATCCAGAATTGTATTTTTAAGTTTCATGGTGGGCCTATCTCTAAACAAAGTGCCTTGAGGGTAGGACCCAACTTCATCCTTATATACCCCAGGGCAGGAAGAGTGCCTGATCTGGAGTTGCCTGCTCAATGCATGATTATTGAGTGGATGAATCTCCTCAATAATGGTTTTGGGGAGCCACTTACTCCAATAAGGCTAAGTTACTTCAACTCTACTAGTATAGGCCTCAGGCTTTTCTATCTGTGAAATGAAGATTTGGACTAGTTTGCAAAAACGTTTTCTTATAGCTCCAAACTTTGACTCTCTGATTTTAGGTATTGGAAAATATGGCAAATATATGTAAAGTGTTTGTGGGGCCTTTGGATGATATGGGAAAACAGATTTTGAGTTTGACTTTTTGAAATATTATTAATTTTTATTTATATGTGTATTTATATTTGTATTACAGAAAGTATTCAGAAATAAGCTGTACTTCAGAAAGTATTCAGAAGTAATCATACATTTGGAGCACTATTTATTTATATACATAAACTTGATAGGATGGTTTCTTTGAAGATTATAGTAAAATGAATAATGATTGAAATAACATACATAAATTAAATAATGAAAATAAATTAAAATAATAAAGCATAATTAGGTGTCTTAATGGTCAGTAAATATCAACCATGACTGTTAGCATATGATTATTATCCTAAGTGAAAATTTATCCCTTTTAGTGGAAATTTTAATTTTGAAAGTTATCATTAAGAGTTGTTCTGTATTAAAAATTCCAGGTACAGTGAGGCTTCTGTACATATGGAATTGACTCTCTTAATTCCAGGTGACCCCTGTTATTATGACACTAGAGGCCCAATGCACAAAATTTTGAAGGGGCCTTTGCCCCAGCCCCCGCCCACCACTGCTGCAGCTTTGTCCAGAAGGCTGTCCAGTCTAATTAGCATATTATGCTTTTATTATTATAGACTAGGGGCCCGGTTCACAAAAATTTGTGCATTTGGGGAGGTCCTTCAGCCCGGCCTCTGCCCTCTCGAAATCTGGGACCCCTCAGGGGATGTCCACCTGCTGGCATGCCTGGCCAGCCTGAGTGAGGGGTTGAGGGCTGTTTTCAGGCTGCCCACAGTCCCTTCAGGGTTCAGGTCCCTATTGGGGTGCCTGGCCAGCCTGGGTGAGGGACTGAGTGCCATTTTTAGGCTTCCCACAGCTCCCATTGACCCAAGATCCCAGCGAGGCTGGCTGGAATCAGGTTTCTGGGGTTTATTTATCTTCTATAATTGAAACTTTGTGCCTTGAGCAGAGGCTCGTCCGGCCTAGGCAGGCAGTTTCAACTCCATCACTGGTGCAACGGAAGCCTCCTGTTTGCTCTAGCTCCATGGCTGCTGGCCGCTATCTTGGCTGGGTTAATTTGCACACAGCTGCTCTGATTGGCTGGTGGGTGTGACTTGGCTGGTGGGCATGGCTTAGGTGTCTCAGAGTGATGGTTAATTTGCATATTACTCTTTTATTAGATTAGATGACTATTGACTACCTTCTCTCTTTTTTTTGATTTTTCTTTTTTTTCTTTTTTATATGTTTTTATTACATAAAGTATTACAAAGATTAGTACATATATCTCTTTTTTCCCCTGCCCTTCACCCCACCTCCCCTTCCCCCCAGTGTTTTCTGTCCATTGGTTATGCTTAAATGCATACATAAAAGTCCTTTGGTTGATATATTACCCCCCCCAACCCTCCCTGTCCTTGTTGCTGTAATTTGACAGTCTGTTTGATGCTGCTCTGCCTCTGTATCTATTTTTGTTCACCAGTTTATAATGGTTATTGTTATCCATAGATGAGTGAGGACGTGTGGTATTTTTCTTTCATTGACTGGCTTATTTCACTTAGCATTATGCTCTCCAGTTCCATCCATGCTCCTGCAAATGATAAGAATTCCTTCCTTTTTACAGCAGCATAGTATTCCATTGTGTAGATGTACCACAGTTTTTTAATCCATTCATCTGCTGATGGACACTTAGGCTGATTCCAAATCTTAGCTATGGTAAATTGTGCTGCTATGAACATAGGGGTGCATATATCCTTTCTGATTGGTGTTTCTGGTTTCTTGGGATATTAAAGATGTAGAGGACTTGTCAGGAAGGGATGTGGGATCTTCCTTATCTTCACATTCTCTTAAGGTGCTGAAAGTCTTGTTTCTCTTCTGCCCAAGCCTGACTTGCCTTGGGGAACTCAAAGCTATAGGGTCTGTTTAGCAGCTGCTATTTATGTGTGCAGACCAAGTTCTATATTCCTATTGCTCATGTACCAGAATTCTGTAGTTGGGAGAGCACCTTTGAAAAATTCATTGATGCCTATTCCTAGAGGGATTTATATTTGAAATTCTTGCTTATTGTTGCTTCCTCTTCATTTTGGTCTCTTTTGCTTCTTCCTTTGCCATGACTCTTCATTCATTCACAAAAATTCATAAACTGGACACTTTCTATATACCAAACACTGAGTTGGATTCTGAGGATAGAGAGTTAAAGACATGCTCTTCACCATCTAAGAGTTTATTGCCCGGTATCATTTTTGGGATGAAAGGTCTTTGCAAGATTGGTCTTTTGCTATTTATAACTTCTGGGCATCTACTGATATCTTGAATGCTTATATTTTTGACTCTTAGCTTCAAATAACTGATTCCTAAACTTTGTTAGATATCTGTGAGTGTCAATTAGTCAAAGTTGTCTCAAGTCATTAGTTAATAGATATGGCCACTTTATATCAATTATCTTTCATTTTGCAAGTGTCTTTTACAACAAGAAATTCAAAACTGCATGATGATTTTGAAGCTTAAGCTTTCTGGTAACTAGGTTCTAATCTTGTTTGATTACCGCATTTAGGGGTGAATGTGGAAAGCAAAATTTTATTTAAGTAACAAAATCTCACTAAACTCAATTGAGTTCCTTTGATGAGACTCTAAACTACCTGCTTCTACTTTCTTTTTTTTTCTTCTGAACATTTATGGGTATGGGAGAAAAAAGATTCATATCTCCTTCTGAAGCCTATGGGATAGTTAGATAAATTATTGGAAGATTACAGAGTTGAGGATGGAAAAGCTATTTAAGAATATTGTAGCTAAGCTAAAGGAGAGGAACATATTAGGAAAAGGTCATTAGAAGGAGTCATAGGAATCCATCTGAACCCAAAAGGAATTTTGAGTAAACAGAACCTATTGAAATTAGATTTTGACAGTACTTTTCAAAAACAATGAAATGAATGTTTTGATTCTTTATTACTCACTAGAGCCCTGGTGCACAAAATTCATACAGGGGTGGGGGGAAGGGGGGCGAGGTAGAGGGGTGTTCCTCAGCTCAGCCTACATCCTCTCCAATTTGGGACCACTCAGGGTATGTCTGACTGCCAGTTTAGGCCTGATCCCTCTCGCAATCTGGGACTGCTGGCTCCTAACCACTCATCTGCCTGCCTGCCTCATCACCCCTAACCACACTGCCTGCCTGCCTGATGCCCTTAACTGCTTCCCCTAATTGCTCTCCCTTGCTGGCATTATCATCCCTACTACCTCTGCCTTGGCCCCACCACTGTGGCTTTGTCTGGAAGGTCATGGGGAAGATGTCTGGTCTAATTAGCATATTACCCTTTTATTAGTATAGAAGATAATTTTCCTCTTTCCCCAAACTTGATGTCTTAAAACAATAAACATTTTATTACATTTCCTAGTTCTCTGGGCTGATTGGGTTCAGCTGAGTGGTTCTTTTGCTTCACATAAGTCATCCAGGGCTACAGCTATCTTGGAGCTCAATTGGACCAGAGCATCCAAGATGGCATACTTAGATAGTGGACAGTTGACACTGACTGTGAACTGGTAGTTCACCTAGGACTATAACCTGGAGGCCTTGATCCACCTCCAGCTTTCCTATGTGTCTTCTTGTGGTTGCATAGGCTTCCACATAGAATGGTTTTTGGATTTCAAGAAGCAGGAAATGGGAACTGCCAGTCCTCTTAAAGGCTAGGTTTGAAATTAGATAGCTTCACTTCCCCTATATTCTATTGATCAGTGCAATCACAGGTCCAACTTTAATTCAAGAGGGTAAGGAAATAGACTTCACTTCTCATTGGGGGCAGTGACAAAGAATTTGCAGTTATCTTTTATCTATAGTAAATCTGTGTGTAACTAACTAATATAAAAGCTGGTGTTTGAAAAAAAAAAGAGGGGAACAAAAAGACTAGGAATTTCAGCATTAAGTATCTCCTGAATGCATATGATATAAAGGAGGAAATTGGCTGCATAGTAATCCCACTCAGGGCACTGAAGAAAAGGTTACCTTATATCATTGGTTCTCAAACTTGAGTATTCATCAGAATTACTAGGAGGATGTGTTAAAACAGATCCTGGGCCCCTCCCCAGAGTTTCTGATGAAGCAGGCCTAGGGTGGGGCCTCAGAATTTGCATTTCTACCCCAGGTGATGCTGAGAATCACACTTTGAGAACCACTGCCTCAGACTATGCAGGGCTAGAAAAGTTAGAAAATAAAAAAAGAGAAAAGAAGGAAATATTTTTCCTCTAGTGGTATTTTTGAAAGTTTCATATCAGTAGTATAAATTTAAGTTTGAGGCTATCATGAACACATTAATATAGGGCCTTTATGTGTATCAGGGTAATTTATCCCAGTTCTCCAACATTAACCATGAAATCTCATTAGTTTAATACAAGAAAGGTTTAGCACTACTTATGTAAAGTCAAATGTAGTCGCTTTCCTCTGTATGGCAGTACAGCATCTGGAACATGTGGCCTTCAATGCTGCTGAGAAGAGAACAAGGAATACTGGTTCTTAACTGCCTCAGCCTGGAAGTGAGTGACATGGGTTACCTTCCCTCAGAGCCCATTGACCAGAACTAGTCACATGGCCTTAACCTAAGTGCAAAGGCAGCTGAAAAATGTAGGAGAGTGCAAGCATAGTTGATAAGCCCTAATAATCTCTGCTCTAGCATCCAACCAACTTCAGTGTCCCATATTTTGTGATTAAGCAAAGCTGGAAATGGAGAATCCCATGAGCCATCAAAACCATCCATATACTACCTGCAACAATAATTACTGAAACATCATTCTTATTACTTTTAAAATATCCATTGTCTTCTATGAATAATTTGTGGTTTTATTCCTAATTTTTTGTGTGGCATTAAACAGAGTGCCTAATGACATCACTATCTCAAAAATAAAATCTGCTGTATAAACTCTTTTTCCCCTGTTACAAATAATTTAGTAAGTAAGCCCTTATTATCAGGCCATTTCAGTTGTTCTGTTAAAGATTGGTTAAATAAAACACCATCTTTTTGCTGATTTTTCCGTTCTTTAGGTAATTGCTGAAGTGATTAATTATGCTACTGGAGTCTAGACAGCTTGTGCCAATTGGCAACAGGGCATTAACAGAACTTTAAAATCATCTGGTGGGCATTTTTGAAAACAAAGGAATGAAATTTATTTTTATACCACCCATATAAATCCCACTGTTAGCTAAGTATTAGATAAAACGGTGCGGAATATTGTTAGTGAGAAACAAAGCACAGTTTAATTTGTTCATCACATTCCCTCTTACTGCTATTGTCTACCATTTTCTGGAATTCTTTTCTTATGGTGCCTCCACAAAAATTAATACTGGTGAGCAGTACTTCTGGCCACAGAGAGACTCTGGTTATAGAAAAGCAGCTCCTATTTCCCCTGCTCATGAGAAGATCTTATTTGGTAGATAAAACCTTAAGAATATGCTACACACCCAGTCTCAGTAGCTTTGAGGCAAATTTCATTTCAGTTTTGTCTCTAAAATTGTGCAGGCTTAATTAACACCTCTGATGTATTGAAACAATATGATAATGATATGTTTTCTCTAGAAACATGCTTGACTAGCAGCAGTCACCTGTCTGTTTGATAAACTGAGATACCGTATGTCAAATTATTGGAAAGCATTGAGTTAGATAGTTAGATGCTTTAGTTATATAGTCTCAGTTTATGCTTGAAATCTTGATAAAAATTTCTCCCCACAATTATTTAGTAGATACCAGACAGGCAGCTTTTTTAAATTAAGTGACAGATCAGCATTACTCTTCCTACTGAGCAGATGAAAAAACCGAGACAATTTCGTGACTAGCCTGGAGCATCCTGGTGAGTCAGGGAAAGAGTTAGGATTAAAGTTCAGTTTCTATGTGCAGGCCCAAGTGCCTTGTGTAACTCCAAAGTTAAATTTCTGGAGGCAGGAATGCTATCTTATTTTAATATTTTCTAGAACAATAGGATGATGGGAGGTATACAAATTGGACTATTCACAGGTTGCCCCCCATCCCTACCATCACCACCACACACACCTGGAAGCTGAAGGACATGTGGGGCACTGTGTGTGTCCTCTTAGTGCCCGAGGACCACGTGGAAGTATCCCTCATGCAGGAGCCTTCAGAACACAGCCCAATATCATAGACACACCTACCTCCCTTTTCTTCAATAATGAGATGGAATTGACTTTTTGTGCCTAACCCGTTCTTCAGAAGAAAATGAAAGAAAGGCACTTCTTGGATGAAAAGTTAAAAAAAAGTGGGAGGCTATTCAAAACAAGTTACCTACCCTCTCAGAGGTGCGATTGTAGTCTTCTGCCTGATGGGTAAAGAAAACCTTGACTATTCACAGAATGCTGCGTAAGGTTGTGGAAAGAGCAAGATGCTGCAGTTGGAAGAAGCAGGTTTTAGTGGAATCTGTGCAACCTTGGTCATGTCACTGAGCCTCCCAAGGACCTGTGTCTTCACTTATAGAATGTAAGACATCAGAGTAGACACTCCCTAAGGTCTAAATTTTAATTGCAAAATTTTGAAACAATTATATTTGTCTTAGGAAGGATCATCCTTAGGTGAATCTTAATACAACCAAAATACCCATTTTTTTAAAGATTTTTTTTTTTAAAAGTACAATTGCTAGGAGAGATAGTTTCCTTGGCTTTGACTAGGCATCTGGAGTTGTCTGTCTGTCATCAGTTCTGCTGAAGAGCACAGAGGGAGATGGGGAATAAGGCTTGGCTGTGAGGAGCCTGTGTGTGCAGAACAGGCACAAACTTGTAAGGTCAGGATTTCTTCGTAACCTTGCTTCCCATTTTCCCAGAGTTGGAGGCTGAACTCCAAACCACCTCCTCCTACTCTCAGTACCTTACTCATGGAAAATAGAAGTCTTTTGATGGTTTTTGTGAGGCTGTTTTGGTAGCCGCTCTTATGTCTACCCTCACCACCATGCACTTGGTTGGTTTGCCATGTAATGAGTTTGAGGAATTTGCCTTTTCAGCTTTTTTCCCCTCTTCCCATCCTTTTGTCAAGTGAGAAGAAGAACATGGCATCAGGCTGGTTGGATCATCATCCTGTGTACTAAAAGGTGGCAGGTTCAATTCTTGTCAGGGCACACACCTAGGTTGCAGGTTTGATCCCTGGTTTGATTCATGTGGAAGGCAACCGATTGATGTTTCTCTCTCCCTCTCCCTCTCCCCCTCCCCTCTTCTTCTTCCTCTCTCTCTCTCCCTTTCCTCTCTCTTTAAAAAAATCATTAAAAAAACTTTAAAAAATGCAATGGCCCTTCCTGTTTCTCCACCTGCCCCTGTGAAATACAGTTTGGTGAGAATCATCAAGGACAGAGCATGGGGGTTAGAGTCCCTTTAAAGGGTTTTCTCTGCAGCAGTCCAGGCTTACTTCTTAATATCACTGACCCAGAGGCCAGTTTCACATCCTGCAAAAAAAAAAGCTCTGAGAGAATGTGTCAGCAGAACTGGCATGGCATGTCTAGACAAAGAATTGATATTAGCATCATCAGCCAGCATCCAATCTGTTAACTCTTGTGTAAGCATTTGCTGTCTGCCTCAGACCTTTTCTTTCCTTTTCTTTTCTTTCTTTCTTTTTTTTTTTTTGGCCTTAAAATGCAAACTGTAGTTCTAAGATTTAGACTTAAGTCTTTCAGGAGGTTTTTTCAAGGGAAAGAATCCACAAAGCACCTTACTAGCATTTGAAGAACAGATGTTTTATTGATTAATATGAAAATCTCCTCGTCTCATTTTCCCCCTTTTTCAGTAAAAGGGCAGCTTCATCATCACCATCTTCATTTTTATTATATATTAATTATTTCAAGAAATATTTATTAAGCATCCACTGTAAACCTATACAGGGCATTCTGCTGGGCTCTGCTGCTACATTAGTGAATAAAAGAGCTAAGGTCCCTGCCCCCTGGATTTTATAGCTTAATGGAGGAGACTGGCCACAAACAAGAGTAACAGGATTGTTCTGTCTCAGTTTCGATGAGGCACCAAGGAACAGAGCAGTAGGTGTCAAGTTCTTGGCTTTCTGACTTGAGGTGCTAGACTAACTCTGCAGGATTTGCCGAAAGGGAACCTCAGAACTGGTTCTGCTGGCCTGAACCCATTATTTACCTCCAGGGCACTGAAGAGAAGGCTCAGTGTTCTTGGAGGTTCCAGTGTATGGCAGGAAGGGTTTAGCTGAGGAGAGTTGTCATTAATGCTGTGTGACTCTCCTCACCTCAGGGAGGGGCTGTGTGTCCCCTCATTCAAACCTAGTTGGGAGATGGCTTCTTGGGAACCACTCAGAGAGCAGGAACCACTCAGAGAGAGTGCTGTTGTGTGTTTTTAGAATTGGGGACTGACTTTTGAGGCATCACAAGGCAGAGACTAGGGTGGGGGAAGGCTTGCAAGCATGAGCATGCAGCAGAGAGAAGAGGTGGCTGCATTGGGAATGGTCAGTACTTTCAGAGTTGACTGGGAATTGACTCTGAGGAAAGAGCATAGTAGGATGAAAGAAACTTGACAAGGAGGACTACATGGAAAGGTGAGGGGTCAAAAAAAAGTGAGTCTCTGGAATGGGGCAGCTAAGTGACAATGAGAGGAGAGGAATTTCTTAAGGGACCAATCAGAAAGAACCTTGCTTAGCAAGGTAGCTATAGATAAGACATCTGCCCTGATGGAAGTCACTGAAAACCCCCCAAAAGAGGAGAAGCTTGAGTGTCTGGTAAGTGCAGAGGCACCAACCTCAGATCACAACTATATCTGACAAGTTAGATCTATTTGCCCTTACTCCCATCCATCTCGTGTCCCAACCTGGAAGAGCCCAAAGCCACAGTGAGCAAGATGGGAGTGGGTATAGTGAGCAGAAAGCTGACAAGACTGCCTACCCTGACAAGCTTCCAAGCCTGAAGCAAAAATGAGCTGTCAAGAAAATGCAGGTTAGCTTAGGTTTGGAGTTTTGATAATAAAATCACCTGTGCCCTAACCAGTTTGGCTTGGTGGATAGACCGTCGGCCTGCAGACAGAAAGGTTCCAGGTTTGATTCCGGTCAAGGGCATGTACGTTGGTTGCGGGCACATCCTCAGTGGGGGGTGTGCAGGAGGCAGCTGATTGATGTTTCTCTTTCATTGATGTTTCTAACTCTCTATTCCTCTCCCTTCCTCTCTGTAAAAAATCAATAACATTTATTTAAAAAAAATAATAAAATCACCTGAGACAAGCAAATATCCTATATAATAAAAGAGAAACATGTAAATTGACTGACCCTTTGCCACACTCACCAGCCAATCAGGAGTGAGTATGCAAATTAACCCAACAAAGACGGTGAGTTAATTTGCGTACACAGGCGCTGGGTGGAGAGCAGAACGGGAGAGCCAGAGGCTTGGGGGGACGTGGCTCCCTCGGTCGCTGCAGCTTGGAGGACTTGGCAGAGTGGGAGGTCATGGGATGGAGACAGAGCAGGAAGGGAAAACCAAGAGCGTGGGGAGTACCAGGAATTCTGGGAATAATAGTTCTGGTGGCAGCCCCAGGACCCGAAGCAGAAGCCCAGAATATGGGGAGCACCAGGAATGCTGGGAATCATAGTTTTGGTGGCAGACAGACTAGTGTCTGGTGCTTCTAGACACTAGAGCAAAGTGAGCCTGGAGCCAGTTACTGTTGTGGTGGGGGATAGAGGGAAAGCAAAGTTGAGAGACATAAGTAAAATCAGAGTGTCTTGATTTTTAAAAAAATTAAAGGGAAGATATCCTAAAACTTCCAGGAAATCTCCACCAATAAAGCACAGGAAAAAAAAAAGCCTCTATTATTCTGTGAGCAACAAACCAAACTGAGTTGGGGTATCACACAATTCGCTCATATGATTGCAAAGACAGACAGAAACTCCTGGATTGGAGAGGGCTCCCCTGAGGGCTCCCAGATGGGAGAGAGTGCAGATCGGGCTGAGGGACTCCCACACCCCCCAGTGCATGAATGTTGTGCACAAGGCCTCTAGTTTGTTTATGACCAGGAAGTGACTAGGATAGCCATGGGACCCATAGGAGATTTTCATCTAGTGACAAAGAAGAGCCAATTTGAAGGAACATGAGTGTGAGGGGATAAATCACGTACAGTTCATGCCATACTGATCCTTGTTCCTTTAATAACCTGGTTATGCTAGTAAGTGAATGACATATAGAATTATAAAACTCTTCTTAAAGGATAATGTGGAGAGGCAGTAGTGATAGGGGGCCTATTTAGATACTTCAATGAGGATGATCTCTCAGGAAATAATAACTAATGAACAAGAAGGAGCCAGCTGTGCTGTATTTGGTGGGAGTTGGGGGAGGGAGGTGTCTGCAGGTGCATATGCAGACAGAAGTACAGGCAAAGGGAACAGCATGTTTATGTGGAATCATATGATTGGTGTCCAATAAACATTTGGGTGGCTTCCTTGTGCAGGGCACTGAAATAGATGCCTGGTCTGTAAGGATAAATGCCTCCTTCAATGAGACTTAAGGCTTACTTGATCAACTTTAGAAAAAAATACACTGATAAAAGGCTCTAGAGAGCAAAGGACCTCCTGCTTTCTATCCTTGAACTCCTGATGGCCCCTGATATCATTCTTCTCTTCTGAGAATTGCCAGGACAAGCAGCCTCTCTCAGTGCACCCATGACCTTTTATGGAGTATAGGGGCAGCTGGGTAACACAGAGCTCCCCTGACAGTCCCAGGAGGGAGGACAAATCTCTTAACTTGGGCTAGGACTCTGCTTATGTGTAAGGCTTAGAAAAGACTACTTGTAAGCATGCCATCCAAAATAATAGAGGTAAGATGTCAACAACTTTATTAGTAGGGGCAGATAGAACTCCTTGAGTTGATACAGTGATGGAAAAAGTGGCTCTCTTTTGCTGGCATAAGTTTGTTCATTTAGGAAATAAAACTCATAGAAAAATGAACTTGTGGCCTGGGAGAGTACCCACAGGAATGTGGACTCAGCCATTTAAAACTGAGTGCCCAGGTAGACAGTGACATCTGTGAGGGTGGCACATTCCCAGCCCTGCTGGGGTTCCAGCTGGCACAGAGTCTACCAGGTGTTGGAGCATTTCAGGGCTGGGAACAATGCACCAAGGCCTGTGGGGGCTCCTAGGTGACAAGGACTGGTTGACAGCCCATGCTTTCAAGGAACTCTTTAGTTGGGAGACAGAACCTATATTGGCAATATATCCAGCAGTCACATGTACAGAGCCAGCCCAAGGAGTAAAACATGCTTCCTGCAAATACCAAAAAAAATACAGTGCAAGCCAAATTACCAGAGCTTCCCATGTATCCAGCCTTTATTTTATCTATGTACAATAACACATGCTCAGCAGAGAACCTGGAAACTGCAGACAGCCATGGAAATCAGCTATTCTTACTTTTAAAGAATATCTATATAATAAAAGCTTAAGCAAACATTACAGTGGAACGAACAAAGTGACCAGTCACTATGATGCACATTGACCATAAGGGGGAAGATACTCAACTAAAGAGCTGCCCCTTGGTGGCCAGTGAACCCCCACAGGGGGAGTGCTGCTCAGTCAGCAGCCAGGCTCATGGCTGGCAAGCACAGTGGTGGTGGTGGGAGCCTCTCCCACCTTCGCAGCAGTGCTAAGGAGCAGTGAGCTAAGTGGTAAGTAGCAGAAAGCAGATAGGTGGTAATGAGTAAGGGATTCGAGAGGGTACAGGGTGGGCTGAGAGACCCCGTCCCCCAGTGCATGAATTTCATGCACCAGGCCTTTTGTCTATATAATAAAAACCTAAGTAACCATTACGGCAGACGGACCAGAATGACCGGTTGCTATGATGCGCACTGACCACCAGGGGGAAGACGCTCAATGCAGGAGCTGCCCCCTGGTGGTCAGTGTGCTTACACAGGGGGAGCGCTGCTCAACCAGAAGCCAAGTTCACAGCTGGTGAGACCAGTGGTGGCTCCCACCTCTGCGGCAACACTAAGGAGCAGTGAGCTAAGCGGTTGGGAGCAGCAAGCAGGTGGGCGGTAAGGAGTGAGAGGTACCAGGCTGTGAGAGGGATCCCAGACTGCAAGAGGGCACAGGCCAGGCTGAGGGATCCTCCCTCCCCCTGTGCACAAATTTCGTGCACTGGGCCTCTAGTTTTTTAAATAAAGGACTTCTGATTTTTGGAGGAAATAATTTGTGCTGTCTTTCCTCTTTTCACATTGGTGGGGAGAAATAATTTGCCCCATTAGAACCTGCACCCCTCAGAAAAGACCTAATCATCAAACAGAAAGTTTTCAATAAATGTTCTTAAAAATCAAAGTTGAGCCTGGCTGGCATGACTCAGTGGTTGAGTACCAACCTATGAACCAGGAGGTCACATTTCAATTCCCAATCAGGGCACATGCCCGGGTTGTGGGCTCGATCCCCAGTGTGGAGTGTGCAGGAGGCAGCCAATGAATGATTCTCATCATTGATATTTCTCTTTCTCCCTTTCCTTTCCTCTCTGAAATCAATAAAAACATATTTTTTAAAAAGTTGATGGATTTAAGAATTTCAATTTTATTTTTAAACTTTTGAATTAGGTTCCTCTGTCTTGCCAGCCTTCCATATTAATATCAGAGTTTCAAGACATACTCTTTGATACTCTTTAATTTACAAATATAATATGTTTAAAAAATCAGTTTTCAGTTTGATATTGTGAACCTTAGGTGTTTTTTTTTCCTTGGCAACACATTACAATAGAAAGAACACGAGCATTTGAGTCAGGCAAATGTACATTTGAACACGAGTCCTACAACCTTTAGATCTGGAGTCTGGGAGCCTGTCCTAGATTTCCACTTTGGAGGGTCCAGTCTGACTCCCTGACAGCTGCAGTCCTCTTTATAGAGAAATTAGAGGCCCAGTACACAAAAATTTGTGCACTTGGGGGCAGGTGGTCCCTCAGCCAAGCCTGTGTCCTCTTGCAGTCTGGACCCCTCGGGGGATGTCCTCCTGCTGTCTTAGGCCCGCTCCCCAGGGGATCGGGCCTAAGCTGGCAGTCAAATATCCCTCTGGCAGCCCAGGAGCCCTTGGGGGATGTCCACTTGCCAGCAGGGAGCAGGCCTAAGCTGCAGTCAGACATCCTTAGTACTGCTGAGGAGGCAGGAGAGGCTCCCACCACCATCGCTGTACTGGCAGCCGTCAGCCTAGCTTGTGGCTGGGCAGAGCTCCCCCTGTGGGAGCGCACTGACTACCAGGAGGCTGCTCTTACATTGAGCATCTACCCGCTGGTGGTCAGTGTGTGTCATAGTGACCAGTCATTCCCAGTTGTTCTGCTGTTAAGGTCAATTTACATATTACCCTTTTATTATATAGGATAGAGGCCTGGTTTATGGGTGAGGGCTGGCTGGTTTGTCCTGAAG
This sequence comes from Murina feae, assembly GCA_004026665.1. Taxonomy (NCBI): domain Eukaryota; kingdom Metazoa; phylum Chordata; class Mammalia; order Chiroptera; family Vespertilionidae; genus Murina; species Murina feae. The sequence continues at coordinate 21,111 of PVJC01010193.1, forward strand.
AGTGTCCTGGATCAGGGTGGGGATCCCACTGGAGTTCTTGGCCAGCCTGGGTGAGGGGCTGAGGGTTGTTTTCAGTCTGGCCACACTCCCTTCAGAGAGGGGGGCTCCTTCTGGGGTGCCTGGCCAGCCTGGATGAGGGGCTGAAGGCTGTTTTCAGGCTGGCCACAGCCCCTTCAGTGGGGGTTGGGGGGTTCCTGCTGGGGTGCCTGGCCAGTCTGGCTGAGTGGATGATGGCTGCTTGCAGGCTGGCCAAGCCCCCAGGAGGGACCTTCACCCTATGAGGGTGTGGCCATCCTGGGTGAGGGGCTGATGGCTGTTTGCAGGCTGGCCACGGCCCCCAGTGACCAAAGCTCCCAGCAAGGCTGGCTGGAAGCAGGTATCTGGGATTTATTTATCTTCTATAATTAAAATTTTGTTGCCTTGAGTGGAGGCCACAGCCAGCCAGGGCAGGCAGGAAGCTTGGCTTCCTCCATTGCCAGGGCAACCAAACCTGCTTGCTCTAGCTCTGTGGCTGCCAGCGGTCGTCTTGGTTGAGTTAATTTGTGTATAGTCACTCTGATGGGCTGGTGGGCATAGCTTGGGCTGTAGCAGAGTGACACCAATTTGCATGTTTCTTTTTTATTAGTGTAGTAAGTATGAGGGACCAAGAACACATGCCCACCTTAATCTCTGTCCCTGCACTCTCAGGACTCTAGAATTCCTGGCCCAGGCAACTGGGAACACATTTCTAGAGACTGATGAAGCCTGGGATAGGCTGGCTGGGATGTCCATCCTAATGGTGCAGAGTGGGACCTGAAGAAATGGGTTTCAGGTGGGACGATGGGGCCATGGTCTGGGGAGCTCCCATATATACTCTTACATTGGGTCCTGAAAATGTTGGGTGGGTCCCTCATATCTGAATCTGGTCACATTGCTTGCAGTGACTTGACATTTCTAGAGCTCATTTTCTTTCTTTGAAAATGTGTATAAGAATTCCTATCTTACAGATTTTAAGGATCCAATTAGATTATTATATAAATGTAATTGTAGAGATTCAGGCCAAACTGAAAATGTCTGCTGAAGCTAAGTGCATATAAGTGAAATGCATTACTATTTATGTTATTAGCACTAGCAATGTTTCAGATATATGGTCTCTTATCTGAAATCTTTTGGATCAGATGTTTTTAGAATTCAGAATTTTTAATATTTTAGAAATATGTGCATAACCATATATTGTATTACACTTGGCATATTTGAGGCAAGATCATGTTATCAAATACATTAATATTTTCATAGCAAAACTTATTGAATGAATAGGTGAAAGAGCATATGTAGTCTCATGTCAGTTTAAAAAATAATAATTTTTAAAATTTTAAAATAGTTTTAGATTTACAAAAAGATTGCAGAGATACTGTAGAGAGTTTCCATATGTTCCAAACCCAGTTTTCCATATTGCTAGCATCTTACCTTACTTAGTATGGTATGTTTGTCACAATTAATGAATCATTACTGACACATTATTATTAACTAAAATCTCATACTTTATTGAAATTTTCTTAATTGTTACCTATTGTTCTTTTTCTGTTCCCAGATACCATTTAGGACATAGATCAGGTTTTGATGCCAAATGGGTTAAGAAATTTTTTTTCCCTTTTAAATGTTTGGTACTATGGATAAGGGCTTATGAACCAGACCAGTAGTTTATATTATACCTAAGTTTAAAGTCTTACATAGTGTTTGCACCCACTGTTCCCTCTGGTGAGAGTTCCTTATAGGAAGTTCCTTATAATAAGAGAGAATAACAGGGACTAGTAGGCAGGGATAATGGTGATTTGTCTCCCAGAGCTGTGGATGGCCCCTGCCTATCACACATGACTGTACATTCTTAAACAAGAAGTATGTTTAGTTGTTTCTGTACCTTAATAACAGACTCAGCCTGAAGGGAAATACTGGAAAATATGGCAATGTCCAAGTTAAGGATGTAAGTTTTAAAAAATATGACAATTTTGTCAGACCTTTTTAAACATTTATTTTCATTGCTATTCTTGAATTGGCATTATTCAGGACTGGGAGAGGTGTGCATAGAAAGAAATCTAGGTGGTTCTTGCCCTAGGCATGCAGAGTCATTTCTCACAGTCCTTGAGTGTCCCACTCCACTCCCCTACATTACTGCCTCCCTCGGAAGTCCCCCATCCCTGCCCCCAGGCATCTCTGTGTGCCACACAACCTCAGACTAAGTCCCCTTTCTCCTCAATTCTTCTTTACCGTCTTCCCTTCCAGCTGGGATTTTTATTGTTCTATCCTAGCTCCCCTGTGGTCCCACATGGCTTCTGAAGCCCAGTGATAATAGTCAAAGTATCTGACAGTTGGTACCCCAGAGTTGCAGCTGGGCCTTGCTGTGCCAGGCACTACTCACTTAGGTACAGAGGGTGCTTTGGGAGAGGCTTCACTCAAGGGTGTGTGAGGGGATAAGGAATGGCTGAGAGCGGCAGCTATTTACCAATTTGAAGAGGAGTCTTGATATTTTAACATATGAGAAAAGTAAATATTATTATTATTTTCTGTTCATTCTCATCCGAAGATATTTTCTCATTGATATTTAGAGTGAGTGGAAGAGAGTGGGAGAGGCAAAGAGAGAGAAACATTGATGTGAGAGAGACACATTGATGTTGCCTCCCACATGCACCCCAACCAGAACCAGGGATTGAACCCGCAACTGAAATATGTGCCCTTCACTGGAATCGAACCCAGGACCCTTTGGTCCACTGGCCAATATCCTATCCACAGAGCCAAACCAGCTAGAGCAAAAAGTAAATATTATTAATTAAATTATTATTAAAAGTAAATATTTTGTATCATATTGGTCATTGAAGCCTTCCAGAATTGAGCCCCAGTCTCCGCTTACTGATTACTGACACAATGCTTACACATTCTCAGAGCTGACTTTCTGGCTTGTGGAGTTGTTCACTGAAGCCCCAACGAGGCATCCATTTCATTAGGGTAAGATTATGACCTAATAGTGATGTGCTGCTGTGTGAACTTATCCTTGGAACCTAGTAGTCTATGTCATTATGTTGGGGCTAACTCACAAGATAGTATGAGCCCTGGGCAGCATCGCAGTTGTTAAGAATGAACTGACAGGAATGCATGCATGGTGAAGTTTTTCCTACTTCAGTTTTTAAAGGAGCACAGGTCAGGATATTTCTCTTCTGTTAATTTCACTTGCTCCCTCTTCAGCCGATGACTTCATTTCCTACAATCATATGTATTTCTTTAGTATACTATGAATGTTTCTATTTCTTCTATCTTATTTAGAGAAATAATGTGGATGTCTTGAAAATGGCACAAATTTCTGAGGAACAAAAGTTATATGTAATGTAGATGATGAATAGTCTTCAAATAAGTCCCTGAATTTAAACTCCAGTTAGGGAGAAATAATTTAGCAAGTTGGCATCGACAGAATAAAATATTTAAATCCACTTTCTGTTCTTAGTTGTGTCTCTTTTGCAAAGTCCAAAAATTAAACATCATAATGATAGTGTGGATAAATAAGTTTATTGTCCACCATCTGGTTATGCTACTTGATGAATTGCCTGGAATTTCTCAGATACCTTCTTTTCAAAGGCCTCCGGGCGGCACAATCCCCTCAAACCTAATTTCTATAGTGTCTTTATACTGCAGATCTCTGGGTTTAATTGCTTATAGAAAAGGCCTCTAAACTTTTTTTTTGTCAAACTAAACTATTCATAAAAATTATTTGACTACTTACATCTTATAATACATTTACTACTAAAATAACATATTATGCATGTGACAAAACTGTTTATATAGATACTTTGGAAATTTCTTCTGTACTCCTTTGGGAGAAATTTTCTATTATAGCTTGAATTATTTTGAAATAGTTAATCATTGTTTACAGTTTCATTGGTTTATGTTTTTCCTCTCTCTGGGTAGATTTATAAAAGCATTAAGGTCAATAATTTTTTAAAAATGTTCTCTATTTACAGCAGAAACTTTTGCTTAACTGTTTTTTTGGACCAGAAAGACCTGGAGTCTTGTCCAGTTTTGCCTGATCAGTGTGTCAGCAGCAAGCCACTTAACTTCCACAGGCCCTGCTTATCTCATTGCTAAAGGAAGGGCTTGGACTAGATGATTTCTGAGATCCCTCCAGCTTTATAATTTGGATAAAGGGATTTGATTTGGCAAATATCCCAAAAGGATGTTATCTGAGTTTGAAGTCTGTCCTAATTTGACGATGGATGTTATAAATTTGGAAAAATCTCTTTTAGAAACCTCCGCAAAGACAAAAGCATACTCTGGCTCTGGAGGCTTGATGTCCTAAGCCATCTTTCTGCTGCAAGGTTCAGATAGTAGGGGTGTGTATAGGAGGTGCCACACTCACAGCATCCTGGCAACAGGGGGCTGACTACACAGGAAAATCACCAAACTCAGCAATAGCATTATTTAAAAAGAGAACTTAATTTGAGAGCTGAGTCAATAAATTTTAGCCCACTATGCCAACATTTGGCCTGCTCACTGTTCTTGGTTGTATTATGTTAAAAAAAAATTTGTACTTTGCATATGAGATGAGCAATGGTGTTTAGAGAAATGGATATCTAAAAATACACAACAAAATGTCATATCATACTATACTAGTAAACATTATAAGCTGATTATTTTCAACTAGGGACCCACTGCACGAATTTGTGCACCTTGAAAGGAACTGGGCCATGAGGCTGCAGTAGGCACAGGGACAGGTCTCAGCCCATCCTCTGCATCCCCCAGCCTCTCCCGCCATGGCCCCCAGTCTCCTGTTTGCCTGCAGCCCCGCTCCCGCAGCTCCCATGTGCTGACAGTACTGGTCCCACTCATAACCGCTGATAGTGCGGAGTGATTGGGGCTGGTGCCAGCAGTGGGTGTGAGCAGCAGCTGCTGCCCTGATCGGCCCTCAGGAGCAGGGGGAGGTGGAGAAACCCTCAGGGGTGATCAAGCCTGCAGCCACTTCTCGTACCCAGTGATGGCGCTGAGTGATCGGGACCGGCATCAGGTACTGGCAGCAGGTGTGAATGACAGCTTCAGCACTGGCTGTGGATGCTAGCAGGGCTGGCACTGGCAGTGGATGTGAGTGTGGCTCACAATGACAGCAGGTGTGAGCACTGGGTGGGATTGTGGCACACAGGAGCAATGAATTTTCAGTAAGCACCAGAGGCTCACTCTGACAGCAACTGGTGCCCCACCTTGGTCTGGTGCCCTTGCTCACCTGCTCCACCATCCCACCATGGCCAATGCCTGGCATGTTTCTCACACACCCCCTGGTGGTCAGCACACATCATAGTGATTGGTTGTTTGGTTGTTCCGGTTGTTCTGCTGTTCGGTCTATTTGCATATTAGCCTTTTATTATATAGGATGTTTTCTTTACTCAAGCAGATGGATTTAGGACATGATGAATAATAAACACTAATCTAAAGAATAGATTTGATTAAAGAAGTCTCCCATTGCTTTCGTATGTAATCTTTATTCTGTTAGTTTTCCCAGGGCAAAATTGCACAAAAGAAGCCAAAGCTCTTGAAATATAATGCATACCATTAAAAAACAAACAATAAAACTCCTAAAAACAAAACCTGAACACAAAAACTGGCCTAACAATGCAAACTAGAGCTTAAATTAGATCCCACCACACCTAGGCAGCCACCCATATCCAGTCTGTACCCTGGAAAGACCTATGACTAAGTGAAGAGAAGAGAGACCATGAAAAGAGTTAGTCATGGATTTTTAATTTGTAAGCACAGATTGATCCAAGTAAGACTTACAGAAATTTTATTCCAATGTCTTTTATTGTTTTCTTTTTTTAATCATATAATCTGTGTCTGTCAGCAACAGTCTTTGATTGCTTCTTTAGCCATTCTGAAATGCTAGGAGGATCCCTGTTTGACCAGTTTTCATAACTGCATCTCTGTGCCACTCTCACCATCATTTTATTTGCTTTCAGGACCAAAGCTCTTTATTCACATTATTTTTAAGGATATACTATAATGTGTTTAAGGGGATGGGCTGTAATTTTACATAAAAAAATCAAAAAGCTTATACTTCTTTCCCAGGCAAGAAACATAAATTATCAGCTACTGTGGCCCTCTTTCCCCTGGGATCATTGTTATAACACTGGTGATAACACATTTAATGTTTTGTGTGAAAAATCCTTTATATTTGTCATATAAAAAATGTGAATTTGCAGTAAGCATGACCATCTAATACATAAGCAGATGTAGACACTGAGGTTAAGCACTAGGGAAATTTCCTATGAAAAATTGATAAATGTGCATTTTATGGAAAAGATTGTCAGTACTACTTTAAGTAGATAATGCTTCCCTTAGTAGAAGAATCTATACTAATAAAAGGGTAATATGCTAATTAGGCCAGGAGACCTTCCAGACAAAACTGAGGCAGAGGCAAGTTTGGGGTGCCAGCCGAGGGGGGCAGTTGGGGGTGAGCAGGCTGGTGGGGGGGCAGTTGGGGGCTAGCGGGCCAGCAAGGGCGATCAGGCCAGCAAGGAAGAAGGCATTTGGGGGCGATCAGGCTGGCAGACAGAGTGGTTAGGGGTGATCAGCCAGGCAGGCAGGTGAGCAGTTAGGAGCCAGCAGTCCCGGATTGCAAGGGGTCCCAGATTGGAAAGGGTGCAGGCCAGACTGAGGGATACCCCCCCTGTGCAATAAAAGCATAATATGCTAATTAGACTGTCATCCTTCTGGATGACCTTCTAGACAAAGCTGGGGCTGCAAGGGAAGCCCACGTCCTGGGTGCCTGCTGCCAGCCAGAGGGAAGCCCGGGTCCCAGGTGCCAGAGGGAAGCCGGTGCTGGCAGCTGAGGGAAGGAAGGCCTACTCTTGCATAAATTTTGTGCATTGGGCCTCTAGTGTAGAATAAATGCCAGCTGTTTTATTTTATGCCTCAGTTTTTGTGTTAGTAGTTAGGTTAATTATCCTCCTGATATGACTAATGCTTAGATTGATTTATTAGTACTGATTCTATATTTTGTGATCCTCAGTTCTTTTGCTCACCAAATTTGCTCAAACTGGAAAAAAGCACAAAAGTTTAGGAGCCAGCTGAACTCTGTTGTAGACTTTCTTTTAGACCTAAAAAGAAAAATTTTAAAGATTGAAATGTCACAATAAGGACTATACTCTACTGTCTTTTTGTTTGTTTTTAATGCCAATGAAATCATCACAGCATGTTCAGGGCTAAATAAACAGAGAGGATGCTTACTTTTTTGGGAGACTTCCTGTGTCAGCACCTCTCCTTTGTGCTCTCCTCTCTCCCTGCCTGGGAGGACCAGTGTAGATAGGGCTAGCCTTACCTGTGGGGAATAGTATAGTGGGGATTGGGCCTAAACTGGCAGTTGGATATCCTCTGAGGGTGCAGACCAAATTGAACACTCCCCCCAACCCTCGTGCATGAATTTTATGCACTGGGCCTCTATAAACATGATATGATGTAGATTGTAGAAAGTGTCAATTGCTGTGAAAAGTAGTCTTTTAGCATAAGACGTAAAATACTGAGAGAGAGGATGCTAGCAGAATGAGCGGAAGTCAGTTAAAGAGGGGCTGGTAAACCATGTTAAAGACGTAAGAGTTTATACTGAAGAAAAGCACAGTATTCATTCATTCAACACATTTTTATTAAGTGCCTCCTATGTGCCATACACTCACTGTTCTAGGCACTGGAAATATATCAGTGAACAAATAGAAGTCCCTGCCCTTGGTCAGTCTATATTCTGGAAGCAGGGGAAAGTAGATAATAAACACAATAAAATTTTAATCAAGTACAATACCAAGGTTTTGAGGATCTTTCAGCTTGATGCAATATGGAAGCAATTTTTCAACATCAAAGAAAAAAATATATATGGTTGACAATGGCACTTGAGATTTTGGCATACTTTTCTGAGTGAAACTAAACTACCATTTCTCAGGCACAAGGACTGTCTTTTCCTTTGTTCTGAACCCCTTCTGATCAGAATTACTCCATAACCCTGAACCCCATACATTCCCAGCAGTAAGTATTAATTAGCTAGAAAAGGACCATCATTAGAAAAGGACTGGTAGAGAGAGTGCTACTGATATTTTAAAGTTATTTGGAATTCAGTGAAATTATATTATTTTGCAGATATTCTTTAATGAAATAACTTTGAGCTTAGGACTGCAGCATCCAAACTTCTCTGCTATAGAACTTTTTGGGACTTATACTTAATTTGGAAGAATATGCTATTAAAATACCCATTCAAGGGAACTTTCCATTTCCCAATGTATTTGTTCTATAGTAATTCGGAGTTGGTCACATATGTGAGCTGGATCTAAGAAGTAAAGTTTTGTGGTCAAACAACTTTATTATTAATATTGAGGAGACAGTGGAATTATATTTAGTTAAAAACAACAATTACATCTTACCAACATGTTAATTTCTACTGAGGCCCCGACAGAATACTTTAAAGAGAGTTCCAAACTGCCATCAACTTCTTATTTTTGGAGAGAAGAAAGGAATCCGATTTTAAGCCTCTGTCTCTTTAAAACAAAATGTGAGGTGGCAAATTATGTAGCACTTTTGATTATATCTTGAAACTGCACTAAGTTTTTGAAATCCAAGAGAATATTTTGCCCCAGTCCTTTGTGCAGAATACTCACATGAGTGGTCACAGGAACCAATCCAGAAGCAAATTGCTACTGATAGTAACTGATAGCATGCATTACTACATTTTCAGACACTCTGCCAGCTTCAACTCGTATGATCTCACTTTTGCTCATATGGCAAGCTGAATTTTTCACGTACTAGAACTAGCCTTTCAAGTTCAGGAAAAAGCAAAGTCTCTCAGCAGTTGTTTGAAAATAGCCAGCACCTTAGAAATAAATCACTGTGGCATATTGTCAGCACACCCTTATAAAACTGGGGAAGGTTTTTCTTTGTGGCATTTCTGACCCTAATCAGGTAAAGTACCTCAGAAAAAGGAGAAACTGACTCATCTGTTTATTTGTCATATGAAAACCAGACAAGTCAGTGACTGCGGAGGGCAACATCAATTTCTCCTCAGCAGGCTGACCTGCCTCTGGGTCTGCCACTTGCTGTGGTCCATTTGGAGACATTCTGCTGCTGGTAATTGCCATGTTGACTCATAACAACCTTCATAAATCCTCCTCTGATTTGGAATAACTAAAAATATTGGAAGAATAACTATACTCTTTATTAGAAACTAGAGGCCCAATGCATGAAATTCATACATGGGGTGTGGGGGTTCCCTCAGCCCATCTGCACCCTCTCTAATTTGGGACCCCTCAGGGGATGTCCGACTGGCAATTTAGGCCCCATCCCCGCAGATGGACATCCCTCTCACAATCCAGGTTGCTGGCTCCTAACCATTCACCAGCCTGCCTGCCTCCCGGATTGCCCCTAATCACTTGCCTGCCTGCCTGGTCTCTCTTAACTGCCTCTGCTTACCAGCCTGATTGCCCCCTAACTGGTCCCCTGTTAGCCTGGTCACCCCATAACTGTCCCCCTGCCAGCCTGGTTGCCCCCTAACTGTCTGGAAGGAAGTCAGAAATCTGACCTGGTCTAATTAGCATATTATTCTTCTATTAGTATAGATGCTCAATTAACCATTTAGAGTATTGATGGGAAATGCCTAAAAATGAATTTACATTTTTGTATATCAACACAACCGAGATTACTAATTCAGATATAAGAATCATTCATTCCAAATATACATGCTTGGAAAGAAAAGCAAGAAACATTCTTCCAACAGATAAAGTCAGGCCCAAGCTCAGTCTTGATATTTCTTCTTTTATTTCAAACCATTATAAAACTCATTTTAACACTAACAAATTTATAGGGGGGAAATCCCATATGGTTTAATGTCATTGCCCATCATTAGCAACATAATCTACTGTTTCTGAGAAAGCAGACCCTTCTAAGGTCTTAAACTTTATTCTTGGCAGGTAAAAAGCCTTCCAGGTCATCTTTAAAGGCATATTTATTTTTGATTCTTAAGTGTACACATGTTTTCTGTTACTAAGTTGGAATCTTAAATGAGATTGTTATTCACTCTATTTACTTTAGAAAATACTCAGATCTCCTGAAACAGTGGTCCCTTTGAAAATGGGTGTTATTAAAATAGAGGGAAAATAGCTTTTCTTTCTCCAATCCATGTTTTTCCTTTCTCTAGAAGGGTGCTGGACTTCAGCCCTTGCAGTGTATTTGCTCTAAGTTAGTAGTGCTCTAATGAGAGGAAAAATGGGAGAACCTTGTTTGTCCTAGGGAGCATGGGCTAGTTGAGGGTACCCTGAAGGGAAGGTCCCCAGCTTGGTAACATGAGGTGATACAACAGGGTGATTGGCACACAGAGGATTGAGCACTTAACCTTTCAACATGGATATTCCATAGGCCATTCCTGTCAACAGATTTAATACACAGACATTTGCCTCTTGCTCCTCCTCCTGTATTCCTGACCTCAATAAAGTCCCACTTGTCCACCCCAGCAAGAAGCAGAGAAACCTGGGCTCCTTCGTGACTCCTTTCAGCCCCTTGTGCTCCACAGCCAGTCTGTCACCAAATCAATTCACTTCTAACTCTTTCATCTCCCTCAAATGCTCTTCCGTGTTCTTCATTTCCATACTAAGAATACATGTTATCTGCTCTATAAATGTCTCCTAACTGCCCCAGTTTCGTTCATGGCAATATGATCTCTATTCTTTCTAAAATATATATTTGACCATCTGGTTCTGCTTAAATATATTCCCATTGCCTTCAAGAAAAAAAAATCTAAACTCCCTTGAATGGCATATTTATCTGTCAAACAGCATTATTACTTTTTACCCTTGTTTCATTATAGTTTTTATCTTGAATGCCCTCCCTCCTCCTTTCTTCTCTTATATAACCAACCTTACTTGTCTTTAAATTTAAAAAAATACATGTTTTTATTGATTTCAGAGAGAAAGGAGAAGGAGAGAGAGATAGAAACATCAGTGGTGAGAATCATTAATCAGTTGCCTCCTGCACGCTGCCTACTGAGTATCAAGCCCACAACCCAGGCATGTGCCCGTGACCAGAACTGAACCCAGGATTAGGGCTGTCCTTCACATTTTGATCAATCAGTCACCTCATCTAGGATATCTTCCCATGACACTCTCTCTGGCCCCATCACAAAATTCTGCCAAGGCAGTACCTCTTTTGACCTTGATGCAGCATTTTCATTTTGCCAGCTCAGCATTTAGCATAGTGCCTGGTACATTGCAGGTGAATGAATGCAGGGAGTAGTCCGAACAAGTCACACAGAGAAGGTGGAGTTGAACTGACTGACGCTTGAGAGAGAAATAAGACAAACTGGAGAACAGTGTTTGAGACAGGAGTAACATGTGCCGGAGCATGAGAGAGCTTGCCATGTTTAGAGAACTACAAGTAGTTTAGAGCTGCTGGGAAATGAAAGGTGAGATACAGAAATCTGTCATGAGCTATGTTCAGACTAACACATTTGTTATAATCCGTGACAGCTTCTTTCAAGGGTTAGAAAGGCTTTCTCTTGCTTTTCTTTAGGCTCTTGGAATAGTTAAGATCGAAATGTCTGAACAGGAGTATACAAAATAATAGTCTGTGTACTTACATTGAACAAATTAGTCCTTTTGAAAAAAATTCCAATGAAGTTTAATTTTATTATTTGTGAGAAATTAAACTTCGTGTGTGTGTAAATGAGTATTGTTCATAGTAAACTACAAGAGGTGCATCTCACAGTTTAGAGTTGTGATGTAAATGTCTTCTGTTAATATTGTTGCATATATATGGGACTATGTAGAGCCTCCTGAGGAGGTAATATCAAAAGTTTAACTTTGAAATATGAGCTGGCCCTTGGCAACTCTCAGTCTCTCATTTCCTTTTTACCTGTCCTGCCTGTGAAATGCTTTGGTGCAGGAGGTATTTACTCCTGTGAGCTTTCACTGCTCATACCCACGGCTCCCATTAAACAGCTTAGAAAATGGGGGGGGGGGGTTAAAATGAGAAAAGGGAAATTTTGAAAAATCAGAATAGAAAAAGAAAGACTCATTTAGAAAAAATGTTTCAAATTAATAAGGTAAAGAATGTTTCAGGAAAAAAATAAAGCATATTTACAACTTCAGGTAAATAGGTTACTAACTCAATGGAAAGATTTAATGTAGTTGAGGAAAATTGTCAAAATGTAATTTCTTCATGCAAACAGTGGAGGCAACCCCGCTTGGATGAACCTACTGAGCAAACAGGTCTCTCTGACCTTCCTGGAAGATCCAACTGCCCACCTCCAGAGTACTGGAAACATCCAAACTGCATCTGGAACCAAGGTGGCAAACAAAAGGATTAATTTATTTAAGATAATTGTTTTATGTGCTAACCTATATCTATATACAAAGTTGTTACAGAATACCCTGCTTTTCTTTTTCTTCTTTTCACCTTATTGTAGTTGGTTTCTCTTCTTGCCATCAGATGAGAATGCCTGGCTCTAGCCAGTTTGGCTCAGTGAATAGAACTTCAGTCTTCAGACTGAAGGGTCCCAGGTTTGATTCTGGTGAGAGGCGTGCAGGAGGCAGCAGACTAATGATTCTCTCTCATCATTGATGTTTCTATCTCTCTCTCCCTCCTTGAAATCAGTGGGGGGAAAAAAGTGCGTGGGTATCTTTGAGACTATTCACAACAGGAAACATGCTTAACATTTATAACATGATCAAGCTGTTATTTCTTCATTCCCTGATAGAATCTCTTAAACTCTTCATTTGGACCAAATTTTTCCAGATTACTTTTAGTCCCTGATTCAATTTTGTTAGAAAAGTACAACATTTATGTATCAGAATTTTTCTCCATCTAGAGTCAGTGCAAAAATTTTCCTTCTTGGGGTGTGGCCAAATCCTGGTGAGTTTCCAGTTTCTGTGCATCAAGGCCTACCTTTGTCCTTTGCCTTCTTTCTGGGGCTGCTGTCACCTTCTGACTTAGGACACAGGGCATAAAATGGTCTTAAAGAGCAACAGTTAAGTTCCAAGGAGTTTGGCAAGACTTGCAAACTACTGGGGGCCATTTTTGCCTCTGTCACATAACTGACCTAAATCTTTGTTTCTCAGGTGCAGGCAAGCAGAGCATCACTGGTGACTCAGTGGTAAAAGCCAATTTAGGAAGAAGATAGCTTCTTGCTCCTTTGTGTTTATTTCTATTTTTCTCAATATTTGATTTTATTAATTTAATATTTCTTAATATTTTATTTTTCTCCATATTTTGACTTTGGTATTTATTCATCCTATATAATAAAAGGATAATATGCAAATAGACGAAGGCAGAACAACTGAACAACCAATCACAGCATGATATGGTAAGGCTGCTCAACCACTCACTATGATGTGCACTGACCACCAGGGGGCAGATGCTCCAACCAGTAGGTTAGCTTGCTGCTGGGGTCTGGCCAATCAGGACTGTGAGATGGGCCAGACATGCCCTGAAGCCCTCCTGCAGTCCCACCCTGGCCTAATCGTGTACTGGTGGGGTCCCTCAGCCTGGCCTATACCCTCTCGCAATCCAGGACCCCTTGGGGGATGTCAGAGAGCCAGTTTCATCCCAATCCCACAAGCCACTCACCTTGGGAGGGTGCCAGATGCAGGGTTCATGGCTGGCGAGCACTGTTGTGATAGCACGAGCCTCACCCGATCAGGTCTGATTGGGTACAAGCCCACAGCAGGCACAGTGGGGCTGGGATGAACGGAAGCGGCAGGTAGGAGCTGCAGGTGGTGTTGGACTGCAGGTTTTGGCCCAATCCCTGCAGGCCACCCAGAAGAACCTCACCTGTGCACGAATTTGTGCACTGGGTCTCTAGTTAAGGCAATAAGAGAAAATGTAATTTTATACTTTGAGTGACTTTGTATACAAAAAACTGGGAAAATTGACCAAATTTATATTTTTTATAGCTATATAAATGTGCAAACATTAAAATAAACAAGTTAGGGTTTTTTTATAACGTTATTTAGATTAGACACAATTGTTTCATTTGTGGATTTGCGGTGTTTTAAACAACTGGAGAACCTCAGTAATATTTTCAAAACACAACATTTTTCTCATTACTGTAAAATGGAAGAGGGATAACATGAGCTGTGTTAACTTCTTATTTATATATATAACCTTTAAATAAAATCCTCATGATCTTAAAAATTGCCTTTTATATTTAGTACTCATCTTTAACTTTCTCAGTGAGGCCCTTAATATCCTTGATAAAACTTTGTGAATTTCTCTTTTCTCTTCCTGAGGTATGCTTCTGTTTTATGCCCTGACAAACAGTCCTCTTGGTTACAAAAATTTCTCCTTTTTCTAGTGTCCTTTAGTTAGCCTGTTAGCAGTCTGTGGGGGAAATACTGAGAAGCCATCTGGTGATTTGAACTAGAGACTCTTGGCCAGTCCAGACTTGGACTTGGGAGTAGGGTCTGGAGCCAAACATGGGCTTCACCTCTGGAAGCCTCCTGTGGGTTGGTGTGAGGAAGGGAAAAAAGCAGGATTCTACTTCTGCACTGGCTCTGGCTATCACTTGGGACTTAATTACAAGTAGGTCTAGAGCAGTGCCTCTCAGCATTCTGGCCCTTTAAATACAGTTCCCCATGTTGTGACCCAACCATAAAATTATTTTCATTGCTACTTCATAAATGTAATGTTGCTACTGTTATGAATCATAATGTAAATATCTGATATGCAGGATGGGCTTAGGCAATCCTTGTGAACGGGTCGTTCAACCCCCAAAGGGATCGCAACCCACAGGTTGAGAACCGCTGGCTGGTAGAGGAAGGCCTCTAATTATGGAGTCTGCTTTGGGAATGGATTGATTTTAAATTGAGGCAAGGCAAAATTTTTAACTCATCTGGATAATGGTGTTTTATGTCAGGTTTGGGCTACATAAATATTGGACATAATGTGTGATATACAAATTCCTGATAGGGAATTTCAATGTACTATAGTATTAATTAATTTTTCCAATTAATATTTATTGAGTAGATCGTTTAGGACAGGTGCTATGATAGATACTGGTAGATGCTGATAGTCATAAGCAAACACAACACAGTTGCTGCTTTAATACAGTCTATTTAAAAATATGATGCTTCTAGGTATATAATATTAAGAAAAACTAAGAGTATTTATTTTAAAATATTTTCTATTTTTGTTTTGATGAAATAAATATTATGTATAAGCAGATGATTAGCTAATTACCATTTTTCCTGGCTACTTTAACAGAATAAAATTATTTATTTTTAATAATTACTTATTAGTGTAAATAATTTGAAATTAATTAAACTAGTTTGAAAAGAATATTTTGTATTTTGGTAGCCAATATGCATACACTTTATCCAAGTAGGAAAAAAATCTCAAGAAAAATAGAACTCTTAAAAGCTATTTAGAATTTATTTAAGAAATATTGGTAATTCTAGATCTATTACCAATAACTTAGTAAAGCATTACTTTTTATTTATTTGTTATCTTTGATTTTTTCCTATCCTCTCATTTTTCTTTCAGCATAGTATCCAGAAGAAAGAGCTTCTGGGACTGCATTTGGAAACCTAGTTTAAATTCAGGCTTTATTACTTGTGGTTATGTAACCTTGGGAAGTCATATTTGTTCTATCTTGGCCCACTTTCTTCATCTGTAATATGATAGGATTATATTGAATAATGGTCAAGTTCCTTTCCAATTTTAACATTCTCTGGTTCTTTAATTTTCTGGATTTGAGGGTAGAATGTAGACACATGGGCATGAACACATATTGAGATATGCTATTAAAAATATAAACAACCCAGAGATTTTGGATTTAGTTGAACTTATAAATGAGCCCTGGTTTGCTTATACCACAACACAGACTCATGTAATCTGCTAGATTTATGTTTTCCAAAGAAAATGTACACGCCTTGGTAAGCTAGGCAAGAAAAAAAGGGGACATCTATAACACTTTTAACAATAAAGTGACATTAAGAAAAAGAAATTCAGAGACACCTCAAACTAGAGATACCAACATTGTTCTTTGCAAGGGAAGGTACAGCTCAGATAATAATGCTCTTAGCTTTCCTCCTTAGTTGCATCACAGCACCAGCCTGAAGGCATCCTGTTGACTCAAGGCCCAGTATCTCAGCTCACTTAGTCTTTCCTGAACCCTTCCTAAATTGGAAGCTTCTTTATGCTCCAATTCACTTGTGTTCAGCCTTGTATTAAAATTAGCTGTGCACAACTCTCTCGTTCAGTTGTTTCTAAGTTCTCTGATATAAACAAAAGAGATCTATCTTATTTATCTGTGTATTTTCCATGGCACTGTGCACAAAGTGGTCACCCTGTTATTTTTGTTGAAGCGAATACGAAGTTTAACTCAGTAGCTGAGTCTACTGAAGTTGAAAATACCTACAAAAGTGCTGTTTTATCTCTTTAAATTCCAGTGCAAGGTTAGAGATTAATAGTAGTACTAAAACCTGAGCTTGATAGTGGCAGAATAACATCCAATGAAGGTATAGGAACCTTGACAGCTCAGTCAAGCCAAAAACAGATTCTTGCCTGGGATTCTGGGAAGAGACTCCAAATGCCTATGTAGTTCCCTAAGGGATGACATTGACTGGTTAGCCCTGTCAGTGACCCACTCTCCTACCTGGGCTGTCTACTTTCTCCCATAGAGCTTGGCCATGCTTCATACTATTTTATTACATGATTCATTACTTGTTGTCTATATAGGCCTAAGACTTTATGTTGCACAAAAAGGTGCTAGCCTGAATAAAGAATGAGACACTAAATACACATCAGGTATAGAAAGATTTAGTAGTAAAATATATTGCTGTCTGACCTTTTGCTAATCTTTTCCCTCAATTAAAAAAACTTTTAATTTTTTAAATGTTTTGTTCTATAAATATACTAACATCTTTATACTGCTATTTCTTGATTAATCAACTTTATTACAGATATTTTTCTGCTCCCAATGTTGTGGATTTGACTTACTGAAACAATACTCAACTTTTCTTCCATTCTTTCTCGCAATGTTTGGTACTACTAGCAAATTATTAATTTTAGGTTTTTAATTATAAGTTTTCCATGTCTATAATAATAGTGTGTTTTATTTCTTTTTCCTTTAAATTTAGCTATATCTTCAAACAATACTATATGTAAGATGGTGATAATATTCAGTGGCCTTTTTAATGTGATAGCTGGTATATTTCTACATTTTCTTTTATTTTTTTCCTTTAAATAATTAATGTTCCTGTTTTCTCTGTTCTCTTTCAACTGATTGAACTTTTGTGCATTGATACTTTATGACTCTTCTCTCTCATCTGTTTCATCTTTTTATTTTCCTATTCAATGTTTTGATATATATTTTAAATTTTATTGTCTCTTCATGAATTTTTGATTTTTACACTCACTTAAAATTTGTTACTATGACTTATCCAATTTTTATAGATCCTTATTTTTAATGTTATAACATCATTAAAAACTCACAAGGTGTCTAACTAGAATTTTTTAAAATAGATTTCTTCTCTTCCTTGCATTTCTACTATGGTCTCCTGGGCCAAGGGCTCTGACTTTATCTTGATCCTTCTCTTTAATGTTGTTAGACTTCTCATTTGTCTGGTGGGCCTTGCTTATCAGTTTCTATTTTAGGCTAAATGTTTAGTTTGATTATCCCAGGTTTCCTTGGATGCTTTATAGGTCAGTTTCTTTTCTCCAGAATGCCTCTTCCCTGAATTGAAGGCTCTTTGTAGGTAGGTAGGGCTTATTATCTGCAGAATTGCATAAGGGTGAGTAGGTGAGTGACTGAGAAACCAGGGCTCACCCAAGCAGGCTGTACTTCAAGCAGCTTACTCAATTCCTTTAGGTGCCTGTCTTTTTTTATGTTCTAGGAGTGAACATTGGGTTGTCTTTTATTCTGAATGTAGTGGTCCTAGGGTGTATTGTGTGTGTGCATGTAGGGTCACCTATTGAAGCTATGTCATTAAAGGACTTTCAATGACCCCCACCCCTTATTTTCACTTTACCACACTACCCCTCCTCTCTCTGACCTGGGGACCTCTCCAAGCCCCACTAGAAATTAGGCTCTGCCCTTTGCTGTGGTCACCTTCTATTATTCTATGCTGTGGCCTCCTGTGCTCCATTTCACTTGTCCAAAGGATTGCCTGCTTTTCATTCTTAGGGGTTTGTTAATTCATCTCTCTTGTTCTCTTTTCTGTTTAGGCCTTGTTCCTTTTGGAATCCCTTATTGTCTTTTTCATGGTCTCAGGAAGAAGGTGAGATAACCTGAGTTGTTAGCTCACTATTTTGAACTGGAACTCTTTTCCCATATTCTTGCTACGGGTACTAGTTCCCAGTTTGATGAGTACTTTAGTAAGCTCTGAAGGGCATAATTCTAAAGAAGAATGCCATATATAAGAATGTGAGAAATTATAACTTTCGTATCTCAGTAGAAGCAGAAAAACTCATGCCTGAGAAACTTGAACTGTATGACCCAATAACAGGCACATAGGGCTGCTTATGTGCCAGGCTCTGTTCCAAATACTATACCCACTCACACATACACTCACATCCCATTCTTATGACAGTATAAGGAAAAGACTATAATTGTCCCTATTTTGAAGATGAGGAAATTGAAGCACAGAAAGGTTTACTAACTTGCTCAAGGTCATGCAATTAATGAGTAAAAAACCCAAGGTTCAAGTTTATCTCCAGAGACCGAGCACTTAACCTTTATGCTATGCTGCCTCTCATAATCATGCCATTAAAAATAAACCATGAGGATATAATAAAGGTGAAGTATCAAATAATAGCTTATGAAATATTTTCTTTAAAAAATAAAGACTTTTTCAAGGGGAGACTCAAAAAATGAGTATAATTTAATAGTGGTGAGGAGGGCTGACTTATAAAATTCTGACTATACAATGAAAAATACTCTCAGTGGAAAGAAAATGAGAAGCAGCTAGAGGACCTGGCATGTTTGTACTATAAGCTGTCTGAGAAGGGTGAAAGACAGCTATGTAAGTTGTGAATGGGAGAACATGTAAATAAGGGGGATATAAAGGAATAGAACAAGACTTTCAAGAGAGTTAAAGTCAAGGATTAGCTGAGGTTCGCAAAAACCACTAGAGACAGCAGCAGCAATTTTTAGAGCTATTTTCAGAAATACAGATGAAAATTATAGGTCCATTGCTTAGGAATGATAGTATCATGTTAAAAGAAAACACTGCACTTCCGCTTTTCTTGTATATACCAAGAAGAATGATCTTTAAGATGGCAACATAGAGACATCACTGCATTAAGAGGTCATTGACATCCACAATAAGAGAAGCTTAAGGATAACATATATTTTAGGTGAATTCAGATGTCTAGAACCAGACAAATTACATTCTATACAATAAGAAATCTCAATGATAAAATTATATCACTATCATATTTGAGTAATTTTGGATAATAAGGAAAATAATTTAAAAGAATAAAGAAAGTACATATGACCTCAGTTTTCAAAATGGGTGATGTGATAGCCTATGTTATGTGTTTAAAATATTTGCTACTCTTTTATGCAGGCACCTTTCAATGGGGCCCTTTTATATGAGAAGTTTATATTTCCTATTTCCCACTCCATCAATATCAGACTTGGCCTATATCTTGTTGTGGCCAATGGAATTGAAAAGTGACATTATTCACTTCCAAGTAGAATTTTTAACACTGTGCTTTCTGTTGTCACTATTTAAAAATATATATATATCACGCCATTGCCAGTTTGACTCAGTGTTTAGCATGTTAGCCTGTAGACTAAAAGACTGAGGGTTCAGTTCTGGTCAAGGGCATATGTCTGGGTTGCAGGCTCAATCCCCAGTAGGAGGCATGCAGGAGGCAGCAAATCAATGATTCTTTCTCATCATTGGTGTTTCTTTCTCTTTCTCTCCCTCTCCCTTCCTCTCTGAAATCAATAATATATATATATATATATATATATATATATATATATATATAGTTTAGAGGCCTGATGCATGAAATTTGTGCAGGGGGCTCAGCCCCTGCCACCACGGCAGCTACCTCTGCCTTGGCCCCCTCCACTGCAGCTTCATCCAGAAGGTCGCCCAGGGCGTCTGGTCTAATTAGCATATTATGCTTTTATTATTATAGATATATCACCAGTTATTTGACTGACAGCATAGAAGTTATATTTCTTTTTTAAAATTTTATTATTTATGTATGTATATTTATTTTATGTATTTGTATTTATTAAAGTTACAAGTTTAATAAATAAATGGAGGGAGCATGAGTACTTAAAAGGACATAAAAAGAAGGTGCCTCTTATTTCAAAAGCATATTCTAAGATTTTATATTTTAGATCTCTAGTATCCCAAAATTTTAGTTGATATTTTACAGCCATACAGCCAGTTTCAACAATTGCTCACAGACCCTTTATCATTGGAGGTACCCCTGCCACACCATTTATATTCTCTTCTCAGAGCCCTCCCTTTCACCACTGTTAGAACTAGGATTCCTAACCCAGCTTATGAGCCACTTGGTCCTGAGAACAATGGAATGACACATTGCCAGAGACCATACCGCACTGTACATACCCTGTATTATTGGTTCTCAAATGCTGACGTGTTGAATGATGGCACTATGTGAAGAAATTGTCACCATTCCAAAGTGACATGAGAACTAAACCTATGTAAGGAAGTCACTGCCAGACCCATTTTAGTTTAATGTAAACAAAAGCTTTCTGACAGCCAGACCTTTTCAATAAAGATTAATAAATGACATAGAGGTTACTTCAGAGTAACAGTTTATTAGGAAAGTAGATGAAGGGGTTCTAGACTGAGCTGGAGGTTGGACTGAGACTCCCTGTTTTCTAAGCCTGGCAGGCCTCCATAACACCTGGGAAGCCTTGTGAGCAAATGCAGATTTATGGACCTCCGCTTAGATCTATAGATATAGGACCTCTACCAATGGGGCTCAGGAATTTCCATGTTTAATAAGCTTTCCCTCCCACTCCGCCCCCCCCACCCCCGGGAAATTCTGAGTTAAGTTGCTTGCAACTTTGGAAAACAATTGACAAGTGAGATCCAATGTCTTAAAGCATCTATGATGAATGATTCTATAATATTCATAAAGAGAACATTTTGTTATCACATCAATATTTGAATATCTACTAATATCACATGTTTTATTATTGATTACTTAAAAGTTATGTCTGAAACAACCAGTTATCTGAACATCAATACCAAGTGAAAGCATTGGCCTGTTTTTTTATACAATATTTGCTTTAAGCTTGAAAGGAACTAGCTTCACATGAGTAAAAGGAGTCATGGACCTAATTATAAAATATGGATGTGTAAAATTGCCAAAGAGATAACATGTTTGTCCCAAAATTTTTTATTTACAAGATCAGTGACTCATTCTTTCCAGTCTCAAAGAGCATATTAGTTTAATATGGCATTAAGTATATGTTTATTCTTGTGAAAGAGAAGTTTTATTTGGCCTTTAGTTATTTTGAAATACTTTTCCGTTTTCATGAATATTTTATTCTGTTATGGCTTGAGTGACTGTCCCAGTAAAAGAATTTTCAGGGCAGAATGGCAGAGTGGCTCCAAGGTTCACATCAGTTTTTAGTCTGCAGTTCTGATCTTGACTGTTCTCTCTGTTGCATGTCTATCCTAAGCTTCTCTGTCTAGATTATCTAATAGGCTTTCATCTGTTGATAGGAGGCTAGGTAGGCCCTGAATTATAGGCAAAAGAGATAAGACAGAGCCATCAATTAATGGAAAACATAAATTATTGCTTGAAGTTTTCTGGTCTAACCACTGAGAAAAATTTCCTACTATCTTTTTTTGAGCCATTCAACCCTCAGAAAGATATTGTAAACACGTTTTCTGTTGTCCATTTTACTGTCTAACCTTCATTGGCATACTATTCATTTATATATTTAATGAAAATCAAGTGGGAGCTAACTTCATACCAGGCACAATGCTAGATATTGGGTAAACAAAATCATTGTTCTCATGAAGCTATCTATAATAATAAAAGCATAATATGCTACTTAGACTGGACATCCTCCAGCACGTCCTTCTGGATGACCTTCCAGATGAAGCTGGGGCTGCAAGGGAAGTGATGCTGGAGTGAAGCTCATGCTGGCAGCCAAGGAAAGGAAGGCCTACTCTTGCATGAATTTTGTGCATGGGGCCGCTAGTCTAATCTAATAAAAGAGTAATATGCTAATTGCATCAGTCTGCTACATCCCAAGCCACGCCCACCAGCCAATCAGAGCGACTATATGAAAATTAACCAAACCAAGATGGTGGCAGGCAGTCACAGAGCTAGAGCAAACAGGAAGCGTCGTTGCCCCGTCAGTGGAAAAAGCTGCCTGCCTAGGCCAACTGTGGCCACTGCTCAAGGCAAAAAAGTTTCAATTATAGAAGCCAAGGAGCTGGAGCAAGCAGGAGACTTTGTTGTCCTGGTGATGGAGGAAGCTGCCTTCCTAGGCAGGCTGTGGCCTCCGCTCAAGGCAACAAAGTTTCAATTATAGAAGATAAATAAACCCCAGATACCTGCTTCCAGCCAGTGTTGCTGGGAGCTTGGGTGGCTGAGGGCTGTGGCCAGCCTGCAAATGGCCCTCAGCTCCTCACCCAGGCTGGCCAGGCACCCCAGCAGGGATCCCCATCCTGAAGGGGCTGTGGCCAGTCTGAAAATGGCCCTCAACCCCTCACCCAGACTGGCCAGGAACCCCAGCAGGACCCCCATCCTGATCCAGGACACCCTTCAGGGCAAACCAGCCGGCCCTCACCCATGCACCAGCCCTCTATCTTATACTAGGGGCCCGGTGCACAAAAATTTGTGCACTCGGGGTGGAGGGAGTCCCTCAGCCCGGCCTGTGCCCTCTCACAGTCTGGGACCCCTCAGTGGATGTCCTATGATGGCCCCAGTCTGCCAGGCGCCTTTTGTGTGTGTGTGTGTGTGTGTGTGTGTGTGTGGCCACTGGGGACCTGCCCCCAGCCGCATCT
>PVJC01010194.1:0-44340 GCA_004026665.1 Murina feae
AGTCCCCTCGCGGGGAATCCGGGAGCCAGAGAAAAGTGCCCTGGTCCTGACTACTGGGGGCCTCAGATGTGACTGGGGGCAGGCCACCAGTGTCGACACACACACACAGATACACACAAAGGTGCCTGCCAGATGGGGCCATCACAGGACATCCACTGAGGGGTTCTGGACTGTGAGTGGGGGCAGGCTGGGCTGAGGGACCTCCACCCTCCCCCCGTGCACAAATTTTGTGCACCAGGCCCCTAGTCTATAATAATAAAAGCATAATATGCTAATTAGACCAAACAACCTTCCAGTCAAAGCCAGAGCTGCGAGGGAAGCCTGGGTCTCAGGTCCCAGGTCCCAGGTGCTAGCTGGCGGCTGGAGGGAAGTCTGGGTCCCAGATGCCAGCGGGAAACCAGTGCTGGCAGCCGGGGGAACGAAGGCCTACTCTTGTACAAATTTCATGCATTGGACCTCTAGTTGTAACATATGACTCTAAAACCACCCGTTGGGTATAGAATATATAAAGAAAGAAAAGTAATGTCTGTGATGTCCGTAGTTTACTGTTCCTTGGTAAATGGGCCCACACTCCCACCCAGCCCCTGAGTCAGAGCACCGAGAGCCTTTGAATAGCTACCTCTCCTTCACACCTGTACCCTACTAGGCATTAGTTTATACTAATCTATAACGTGAACTTTCTCTTCTGATCTACAATCTCCAGCTACATGTCTCTCTCTGTCATGAGACCTCCACAACAAAGTAAGGGAGGGAAGGGTAAAGAAAAAAAAATGAAAGGAAGAAAGGGAGGAAAAAAAGGAGGGAAGGAAGGAAGAAGGAAGGAAGGAAGGAAGGAAGGAAGGAAGGAAGGAAGGAAGGAAGGAAGGAAGGAAGGAAGGAAGAGGGGAGGGATGGAGTAAGGGAGAAAGGGAGGCAAGCAGGTCTGATGTGAGGACTTACTTCACATCCCCCAGAAGGGCATAGGAGATTCATCACCATCTAGCCCCTGTAGCACCATTTCCAAGTTGCTGGCTCTGATCAACCTGCATAATCAGTATTTCCTCAGCCTGTTCTATTTTCTGTACTCTCCTCTGCTTTTCTCCAGAACACAGTTCACTACCTGACACATTATGATTATTAAAATGCTTATTGTCTGTCTTCTCCTTTATAACAGATGTTCTGGTGTAAGCAGGGACTGAATATGTTTGTTTACTTTAGTATCCCTTATTACCTAGGACTATGGCTGGCACCTAGTAAGTAATATCTATATATATAACACCCTAATATGCAAATAGACCGAAAGGTGGAACAACTGAACAACCGAAAAACCGGTTGCTATGATGCGCACTGACCACCAGGGGGTGCGTGCAGAACATGGCAGGCATCAGCAGCAGGTGGCAGAACACAGAACATGGCAGGTGTTGGCTGTGGTGGGATGGTGGAGAAGGTAAACAGGGGCACCAGACCAAGGCAGGGCACCAGTCACTGCCATCAGGGCAAGCCTCTGGTGGTTACTGAAAATTCTTTGCTTCTTTGTGCCACAGTCCTGCCTGGCACTTGAACCCGCTGCTGATGCCTGGCACCAGTCCTGATCGCTATTTGCTGTCAGCAAGTGTGAGCAGTGGCTGCCAGCCCCAATCACCCCTGAGCACTTCTCCACCTCCTTTTGCTCCTGAGGGGCAACCAGGGCAGCAGCTGCCCACTCGTATCTGCTGCTGGTGCTGGCCCCAATCACTCCGGTGGAGCTGCTGGCAGAGAGGGGACCAGGGGCCATGGAGGGAGGGGCCAGGGAAGGTACAGGCAGGAGCCCAGAGGATGGGCCGAGACCCACCCCTGTGACCACCACAGCCTCATGGCTTACAGTTCCTTTCAAGGTGCACAAATGCATGCCCTGGACCCCTAGTCTGTAAGTATTTGTAGAAGATATACCATAATACAAGACTGAAATTTTATATCCCAGCCCTTCCCCCACACTTCCTTTGAAGAGTAGCACCACCCCTTGGAGTCATGTGATTCTGGGGGAACCTATCAGTAGCAAGCCCTGCTTTCTATTGAGCTGGATGACCAAGGCCTAGCCAATCACAGCAGCTCATCTCCATGTCCTTTGTGATGATGTTCCAGGGCTGGGCATGTGACTCCCACAGGTCAATTGGTATTTTTTCCAATTAGCTATGAGGAAGTGAACCTGGAGTTTCCACTTGCCACATTCCCGCCACATCAGCAGTGGCAGAAAAGGGAGCTAAGTAGAAACAAGCAGAATTTAGAAAACGTGAGAGAAGAGCCTGGCTGTGTGATGATATTAGGCCCAAGCCCTGAGGCCCAGGTGGTTGCAGTCAGTGTGTTTTTCCTTTTTTGATTCACACCCACACCCTTTCCAGCTGCAGAAGCCATCCCCTCTGACCCCCCGCCTCTTTTTTATGCTTCAGCTACTTTGACGTGTTTTTTCATCATTTGAAAATGTCAAGGTTCTGCCTAACACATAGGAACCAATTACATAGGTAATTAATTACAATTTGTTATCAAGGAAAGAAAATGTAGGGTGTGTTGAGAACAAATAATTGGTGGGCTTATCCCAGTCTTGAGGGTCAGACTGATTCTCCAAAGAATGGCATTTAGATGTGGTCATTATTATTACTATTACTGTAAGATCCCTGCATTTCTAGCCTCATTGTGGTCTCCCTTTCCCTAGGAGGGATCTCCAGTCATGCTGATCCACTCTCCATCTCCTGCCTGCTTCTGCTCACACCCCTAACATTCCTTGAAAGCTTCTGTTGCTCTAGCATGACTTCACCATGGAGCGATTACTGGGATGAGCGTTTCACTTACAGGTGGTAACAGGTGAGATCCTTGTCTTCCTTGACAAGATTTTAGGGAGAACTAGACACCTTGATGAAATTTGGGAATACCCAAGAGGCCCATCAACCACATTTACAGTCCTCTCTGCAGCAGGAAAGGGCAAAGAGTAATTCCTGGGAAATTTCCAAGATGCTTCCAGTTGAAATCCAAAGACCATGAGAGCCGTAGACAGACTTGCATCCTGGGGTTGCTCTGTGCCCAGCCATCCTGCCTAGCTCACAGCCTCTGTTTCTGTGCTTATTTATCCAGCACTCACTATAAAGAAGCCTACTCTGTGCAGGGAACCAGGCTAGATGCTGAGCTTACAGACATATCTAAGGGAAGGTCACGGGCTTTAAGGAGCTTGATGCCCAGAGGCATTTTCTTACTCTAGGGCAAGAGCCACGATGGCAAAAGTAGGAGTACAAGCAGAAGGACCCTTGACCTTACCCAGATTGGGAGTATCAGGAAAAACTTACGGGCAGAGGCAAAAATGGGGGAACTTCAAAGATACATTTGTGTTTGGATCCTGACATATTCCTTATTAAGCTGCATAACATTGGGAAAATTATCTAACTTCTCTAAGTTTGGATTATCTTATTTGTGTAATGGGAGTAATCATGTGTACAGCATGGAATTAATGAGATAATGATATAAGTATGTATCAGCCATATAGCGCATATCTGTTGAATTCTCACTGAGTCAGACACTGTTCTTTGCATTTTTAGCTCATTTAACCAAAAAATTTTTGTTACAACTCTCTGATATAGAAACTATCATTAACACCGTTTGGATTAACAAACTGGAGGCAGATCCTGAAACAAAGATTCAAATGCAAATAGTTTATGGAGAGAGGCAAAGGACACAGGCAACAGCAGTGACATGTGCATGATGAAGCCAGCTACTATGGTGCGTAAGTAGTGCTTAATCCTACAGAGAACTCTGAAAAATGGTGCAAAACACATGCCCAGGAATTATCCAGGCCAAGAGGCCAGGAGGCTGGACATTCATACCTGCATCTGTCAGTCATTAGTCCAAGGCTACCCCCAAGAAACTGGGCCTGCTATGCACACTGACAAAGTGGGCTCTAAAGGCCCAAGAATAGCCCTCCAACAAAGGTGCTGACCAGGGACAGCAGAGCCGGAATGGGTGGAAATCATAAGGGGATCTAAGGGAATAGGCACCTAGGATGGGTCATGTCTGTAGAGGTCTCAGCAGTTAAGAAACTTGTCCAAGGTCATCCAGCTACTATGTGATGAAACTCAGGCAACCTGGCTCTAGGGCCCATTCTATGAATCCCACACTACACTATCTCCCCTACCTTGCTGGTCATATAAAGTGTAGCTCCATGGTGGCTGTCACTGTCATGATTATTGTTCTTGGGTCCCACAGGTAGAGATTAAATCCAAGGGTAGATAGTCAAGTCATTCATTTGACCTTATGCTGTATTAGAAAGATCGAGTTTGGAAAGCAGAGATCCTTAGTTCAAGTCCCAACTCTGCTTGACCCAGCTAGACAGACCGCTTCCCCTCTCCAGCCCTGCTCGTCTCATTTGTAAAAGGAGATCAACTCAGATGGTCTACGAGAAAGTCTCCCTGCCTGACAGTCTTCACTTTTCCACTAAGGTGCAGGGTGCCTTCCTGGTAAGCCTGGGTCAGTGAGAGTCTCTGGCTTGACTGTTTCCACCCCTTCAGACAGCAAGCTCCTGATTCACTGGGACTAACGGTAATTTATGTATTTACAATAGCCTCCTTGTTGGGAACAAGAGAAAATTAAATCGCTCACTGGAGTCGGTAACAGATGGTTGGCTACATCTTCTTCTGACTGGAACCCCTCCGCCCCCACCCCAGAGAGAGTAATCGAGGGCACCTGTCACATGAAAGGACCAAGGGGTGAGGAGCTAAAGGATGTTTCAGAGTCCTCTCTTTGGCACATAAGTCACTCTGCTGTCTCCCCATTTCTCAGTGAAGGAGAAAATCAAATATAACCCAGAAGGAACTAAAGCAGTTGGTAAATAGAACGTGCTGGGTGCCCCCGGCTTTTTTTATTCTACTTTATTTAGTGGGCGTGTGCCCCCCAAAGCCAAGTTGGGGGTTTCCTAGGCATCTGGCCCAGAAAACTCAATGTGGCTGGAACCCTTGGGTGAATCTGAAGGCTGACTGGGTCCTGCTCATTCATGCAAGTGAGACTCCTCCAAAACCCCCAAAAGGTTCATTTTAACCAAACGCTGGTAAATTCCTTATTATTGTTCAGCTGAGGAAGAGGAAGAAAATGTTGATATGTCTACTTCAGGCAAATAGTTTACGCCACAACCCCACTGACAAACATTTCACACAAAACCCCACTGTACCCCTGGAGCTTCCATCTCCCTTCCCTGGGTATCCCTTTCTGGCCCCTTTGTCAAATGCTCAGCAGAATATGAGGGGTCTCCTTTGATACCAAACTCCAAAGTGGCTTTTTTCAAGGGGATGTCAAAGGAGTACACTTTGGGGCATAAAAGAACAATAGTGTCATCTGGACCTGGGTTCTAATCCTTACTCTGCCACTGAAAAGCTGTGTGTTCTTGGGCAAGTCACTAAGCCTCTCTGACTTCATTCTTCTGATCTTTAAAATGGGAATGAGGTCATTATATCTTGAGGATGACAAGACACAGCATAGGTAAAGCAGCCAACAGAGGGTAAATACTGTGAATACTTAATACATCTTTGTCCTAAAATCACAGAAGCTCAAATAAATAAATAAAAACAAAAATAAACAACAACAACAAAAAAAAAACAGTTTTAAAGCTACTCTCCTAGACTTCCCAGCCACTAGGTTATGAACCCATAGGCAGTTTACATGAATCCAGCCCCTCCCTCTCCCTGTCCCCTCCTCGTGACGGTGGTGGTGGCTCAGCTTCATCACCTGCCTCCCTGTAATATACACATTCTTCTCCCTCTATGGGACCAATAGGCAATTTAATGACTTTTTCAATCCATCTGCAACCTGGTTTGAATTGGACAATGCCAATGCCAACAATACAGGAGCCTTTCTGCAAGAACATTTCCCACATAGTTAATGTAATGTGTTAAAGTTTTGAAAATAGAAAACAATATCACCTACAATTCTACTGCCCTAATGTCAAACCCTTATTTTCCATTAGCAAGCAAGGTTTTCCATCGTTGCCCAGGCATTCTTCACTTAAAATTCAGGATCCTAAATTGGATCCTGGAATAGACAAAGAACATCAGTAGAAAAACTGGAAAAATCTGGGGGAAAAAAGTCTTGAGTTTAGATGATAATAATGTGCCAATAGTTTTGACAAATGCAGCGTGGAACTGTAAGATGTTAACATTAGGGAAAGCTAGCTGAAGGGTATATGGAAGCTCTCTGTACTATCTTTGTAAACTTTCTACAAATCTAAAGTTATTCTAAAATAAAAAGTTAATTTTTTAAAAGGCAAGGAATAGACTAATATATACAGTATTAACACTTGTGTAAAGAATAAACATGTTTGCTCTTATAAAAAGAAATTAATAAACATTTTCATTTTTTAAATATAATAATCACAGTTATTGTGTTGCTAAATAATAGTTCATCCTAAAATATTGAATTTCTATTTTCTTCTCATTCTTCCACCCACTTACTAGTTGTGAAGCTATATTTTACCTCTCCTGCCTCTATTTCCATATCCATAAAACTGGGATTATAATAATTTCCAGATATTGTTGTGAGGATTAAATGAGATAACACAGTGCCTGGCAAATAGTAAATGTTGATTCAGAGGTATCATCATTCCCCTGTATTGATTCTTTATCCAACTCCAGCATTAAAGCCCCATGTGACATTGAGAAACTGTTACGTATCTCTGGACTTTAGTTGCTTATCTGTTACTCCAAATAATCTCTTGTGACAGCTTTAGCACCCTTGGTATGGGCTGTCATACTGCACTAAGGGCTGGGTAAAGCAGGAGAAATGAAAATAGACAACCAGAGCACTTACCATGTGTGAACCTATTATAGGGCCTTACATGCACTATTCATTTAATACTCATATCAACAGGGGTTCTTTCAAAAATAAACCACGGCTCAGAGAAGTTAAGTAACTCACCCAGGGTCACTTAGCTGGGTGATCTGGCTTCGGATTTTGTGCTCTTGGTCCTGCTAAGCAGAGACAGTTGGGAGCTGTAAGACCAACTCTCATAGCATCTGGGGTGCAAGTATACCAGCCAGCAAAGGGGATCTGGGAGAGATACCACCAGCATCCACCGCAAGGAAGATGGAGAATCGCCTAGTGCTTTTTCCACATTTCTGCCCTGAAGTGATGCATATCACTTCCACTCATATTTCATTGGTCAAAACGAGTATTTGGCCATGCCTACCATCAAAGGTTTGAGACCCAGAAGGGAGGAAACTACAAATACTGGTGAGCAGTGCTGAGGTCTGGGGAGCATTGTTAATACAGAGGGGTTGTCTTAGAAGGCTGGAAGCTGATATAATGATGATTGCTATATTATTATATAACAAAATACAAATATTATACCAATAATTATTGTTGTAATTTTTCTTAGCAATTTGAAGAAATAATCATTTTTCTGAAATATACACTAGCTCTACACCTTTCTATTTCAGTGACCCTCTAGCATGGCCTACCATCCCAGGTTGCTCAGGACTGAGTTTCCAAAGCCATGAGACTTTCAATGCTAAAGTGGGAACAGCCCCAGGCAGACCAGGACAGCTGGTCACCCTGCCTTTGATGAGCCTCAAATAATATTCAAATCTACTTTTTTATGGGGATCAAACATATATGTAAACACACAGCCCAATTCCTTGTGCATGATGTATTCATTACATCCTGCCTATATCATTATTATTTGACTTCTGATAGTTGTTTGCATTAAATATCATTATTCTGGCTTTCCAGATGAGGACAGTGAGAGTCACCCTAAGTGTCCAAGCCCACCTGCAAGCCCATTCCTTAGCAAGCAGAAACCAGGCCCTGCACTGGCCTGGACCCTACCCTGCCCATGGGCCTGAGAGCAAAAAGATGCTATTGGGCTGAAGCCTGCCTCAGACCTGGGGGATGTGTGCTCCTGCAGCAGCCTGAGGGCTTCCCACCATGCAGTCTGCATCTCTCAGGATGAGGGTGAGCATGCGCATGCATTCCTGTTCTTGCTTCTGTGGAAAAATGCCTCTTGCTGTTGGATTTAGTGATGCCTTCAGAAAAACCTCTCCTGGAGAAAGGAAGACTCACCTTCAGAGAATGACAAATTACAATTCCCCTGAAGGAACAGTGATCTCTGGCACTAAGGCCTGGCAAAGGCCTTCCTGCTATTCTGAGCATCCTGAAAGAAGGCATCGATCCCTTCTTTCCTCAGATGGAAAGTCAGGCCCTAGGGGGTAGGTTGACTTCAGAAAGCAGGTCTCCAGATGCCCAGAGTTCTCTATACCATAGTAAGAGCCTCAGATGGGTCCTAGAGGTGACATTTGGCTTCGGTGACCAAGCATCCTGGTTTGCCCAAGGCTGTCCCATTTCTGGTAATTAAAGCCACCCATCACAGGACACTCCACTGTGGTAAAAGTAAGGTGGCTGATCCTCAGCTTCCCTGATTTTTCCCCAAACTACCTCCCTGTTATGCAAATTTACATGCATCCTGTGCTTCTCTTTGGTAGCACTCATTGCAGTATAATTAAGCAATCGATTGGGAAATTTATTTAATTTTGTCCTGTCCACTAGACTGTAGCCTTAGGCAGGCATTGATCAAATCTGCATCCTCACTCCTAGCCCCTGACATTGTACAGAGCACTCTCAATAGATCTTTCTCACATAAATGAATGATTACATGGAATGAATGAGTGAATAAATGGCTCAGAAAATGTTTGTTATATAAGAACACGTGGTAGCCACCCTTGCTCAGATCTGCACGTCCTAAAATGTCTTCCTTCCAGGAAATGTTAATATTAGTTACAAAAAATAAGGGTTCCTTTGGTGAAATGAACAAGAATTCTGGGTTAAACAAAGTCAATCAGGTTTCCTTACTTTGTAGGGACCCTTCTATTTACTGAGAGACGAGAGACATACATACTGTGTTTACCAAACAGTTTAACCATGAACCCTTTTAGCAAAGGGCACTTAAGAGACATGTACTTTGCAAAGTGTCCCTGGAGAAATGCTGGAGTAGACAAACATGTACACTTGCTGCCAGCTCCATTCCCAGACTCCTCAGAGGCAGCAGGGAGCACTGCTGACAGTGATGCCATCGTTGCTCCTTGTCTTGGATAAGACCAAGCTGAGAGTAAGCTCTGACTCTCACCACAAGCCCTGGCTCTCCAATCGCCCACACCTCCACCCTCCACCCTCCACGGCACACTAATGCTTCATTAAAATAAATCACATGCTATGCTGGCCTGTTTCCCCAAAACGCTCATGAGGGATGATAAGGCTGTTCCCACTTGTTCTTCTCAAAGCCCCCACTTCACCCTCCTTCGTGAGCCTCTGTCACCCCTCCTTTCATAGACAAGAGCAACTCTTTGGACATCCATTAGGGTGGAGTTGGTGACAAAATTTCCTTTGTTCTATCAGCTAAGAGCTGAGAGCTCAACTCGGGGGAGAGGAAGCCAGCTTCCTACCTGATGTAACAACCTCCCTAGTCATCATTCACAAGTAAAGACTGAACAGTCTCCTAGAGCCTGTGGAGGAAGAAAAATTGAAGAAGGGGTTTGCTCCACTGTTAGGAATACTCAAAGAACAGTAGCGAGAGTAAGAGAACAGTGCCTGCTCTGGAGGGGATGAAACGGTGGTGTATTTCAAAGTAAATTTAAAACGGCTTTTGAAATATACCAACCAATGATCAGGCACAAAGTCATTTATCAAAATGAAAAATACGGAGAGAACTGGTCAACTTTTCATTGTCAGAGAGGGAATAAAAGTAGACTTTCCTGCCATGTGCCAGCTCTTTTCTGCGTATGTTCATGTACTAATTCATTCTTCCATTCAACACACTGAAGGTTGAATATAAGTTGGGCACTCTGCTAGTAGCCACGGGACACATAATGGTCAGCGAGAGAAATGCCACTTGGGTGTTGGCAGAACCTACAGATGGGTGAGAGGGATGTAAATATCCAGGTGAATAAGCTGGGACCAGTGCTCTGAGAGAAAAGGAAAGGAGCTTTCGGCTGTGGGAGCAGCAAGCTCAACTAAAAATGACTTAGCGAAAGGTCATTTATCTTGCACAGTGAGAGGACTGGAGGAAGCAGTTTCTGGGTTGCTCAATTCAGTGATTTAACAATGTCATCCAGCCTAGGCTCTCCTGTCTCTCTGCCCTGCCATCCTCCTCTGGGCGTGGGCTTGTCTGACTGGCCTGCAATGCACAGCCCCTTATAATGGCTGCCCCAGCTCCAGGCAGAAATATGTTCTACTCCTACCCACACCCCTCACCTCCCCCAGGCTTCTTTTTCTATCAAAAAAGTCCTTTCCCAAAACGCTCAGCAGACATCCCACTCCTGCCTCATTGGCCAGAATTTCATCCCAGGCCCTTCCCCTGAACCAATTGCTGGTGAGAAGAAAGGAATTACCCCATCATCTTAGAGAACTGGAGGCTTCAACTCCCTCCCCAGAGGTTTAAGTTGCTTAATATCTAAACAAGAACAGGGTTCTGTTAGCAAGGCAGAAGAGAAGACTTCTGCTCACAAAGTTACAATTAGAAAACTGACATCAGGGAGTTAAACAACTGTCTAACACATTTTAGATTGAAGCCCAGATGAATCTGATCCCAAAGTCACGGTTTTACTTTCTCCATACCAAAGCATTCAGCAAGGTGGTGGTCGGATCCAGGTGAGTGTTGGTGCCGTGCTCCTAGGTGGAGGGCTGGTCCTGGTATTGCTGGTCCTGGTCTGCAGGTGAAGAAGCCCCAGTTATAGGAGGAGACCAGAGGCTCAGAACAGGGAGGACCCAACACATTTTCACAGGAGAAGCTTGGGGTCAGAGGACATGAAGAGAAGAAATGACTATATTTCTGAGGCAAATTTACAGTTATTAGAATGGAGACACCAGCAATCAAGCTAAGAGAATGAGCAAACCCCAGGCACTCCCCCCATCTCAGGGCTGACTGCACCTTGGCCTCAGTCCTGAGGACCTGAGGGCTCGAGGAGCAGCGAGCAGGCAGAACATGAGAACAGTTCACAGGTGAGCAGCTACACTTGCAGAGAAAGAAAGAAAATCCATCAGAAGAAACAGAGAAGGGTGGTCAGAGAGATAAAGAGAATAGTTTAAAGATGAAACAAGGTTTTCATTGGAAAGGGACAGTCAAACCAAGGCCTGGCATGACGTAGGAGTACCCACTCCCTCCTCCCAACTCCTCCAGCTCCTGGTCCACATGACCCTCCTGCCTCAGGGTCCACAGCACACTGGGAGCAGCCTCTTTGTTTCCAATTCCAAACTTTGGGGAAAGAAACTAACTGGCTCAGCCCAACATTTGAAGTCTGTCACACGCTTCTGGCCTGTGGGTATGTGCCTCTCGAATGATTTCATGGGTGTGTCAAGTTCTCATTCCCCACACCCACTACCATGTATCCAGCTACAGGGGCAGCTGCAGTGTGAGCAGCCAGTGAGGCCTCAGCAGGAAGACACGTTGTCAGAAATTCCTTCCAGATCAGCCAGAGCAAGAGAGGGCCTCAGAGAAGGGGAGGCCAGGAGGCTTGCTGGTGCCAGAAGAGGCCTGGAGGAGAGGCCGACCCAGGCTCAAAGTTCACCTTGAGCAGAGGCAGAGGCGGCCACAGTGCCACAGAACAGCTTGCCAACAGATGCCAGGAGGGTGTGGGCGTGTCTGTGAAGGGCAAGCAGATGCCAGGGCACTGCAGGAGGACAGAGGGAACCAGCTCTAAGTGACACCTCTCCTTGCTTTCAGCGTCCACCTCCTCCTGCCTCCCCTCCCCATTCTGGACCTGCCCTCCTCACACAAGTGTCAGTGGAGAGGCACCACTGCTCACCTCTGTCAGCTTTCTGAGACTCCTCAGCTCTGCCTGCTCCCAGACACAGCCCTCCTCCAGACCCAGTGTGAGTACAGCGCTGCCTTCCTTCCGGGGAAAGGAAAGCTCCTGTCACAGGAGCTTACCTCCTGATACGAAATTACTCTGTGAAACCCAAATGCAGCGCTGACCTGGCAGTGTGCCCTTAGCACCTCAGCCACCCCTCCACATGGAGTGCACCATCCTCACCTGTACCCTGTGCTTCCTTCCCCCATACTGGGCCAGGAACTCGGCAAAGAGAACACATTTTCAACTTTCCCCACCACCTAGCGCAGCCCTGAGGAGGGTTTGTGTTTGGGTTCCTGCAGAAGCCACTCTGAAATTCAGGTTTGAGGATAAATAGTTCGCTTGGGAGGGGACCTCAGAAGACACCTGTGGGGAAGTGTGAGAGAGGAAAGGGACGGTATGACGGTATGGCAATAAAGGGGGGCATGACAACCAGTTACCTCGGACAGCGACCTTAATCCTCCTAGAAAATGAGGAGTATAGAATATGTATCTCCATTCCCCACCAATCAGGTGAGGGAGCTGGGGTCCTTACACACCAATACCTATCAGTGATGGGTCCAGGGCTCTTCTATGGCCTTGATTCCCTGGGGCACAGCCCACCACCAGGACAGGCAGAGCAGGCCCCAAGCAGGGACACGCAGGCACTAGCTGATGGGCATGAAGCAGTGAGGAGATGGAGGGTAGGGGGCGCAGCACAGCTTAAAACCCACGGGTCTATGCTCACTCACGTTCACTCTGAGCTCTTTGGGAACTGGCTGTTTATCTTCTGTAACACTAAAAAGAAAGAATACATGCTACTCCATTTAATTCTTCCTGCGTTTGTTGGGAAATCTCAGGCTGGTTCCTCAAGTGATCTATTCCTTCCTAACTGAACTCCCTCCAAAAACAAAAAACAAAAAAGTCACAAATCTATCCCTTAATTTGATATCTGTCACCCAATGGACAGTTGATTCGAAGTTGTGGGTGAGCAGGTGGTGGGTGCTTCTTTGCCCCCCTCTCCATGCCACCAGTGTCCCTCCCAGAGCCATGAGGTCAGTCAAACCAGAGAAATGTCCCAAAATGATGGTCCTTCACCCATCGAAGGCACACGGCATGCCTTCGGGGACCAGGCAGGCATGAGCAGAACCCTGGGTCTGCCTCTGCTCACCGCATGACTCTGGGCTGGTTAAACATTTCTGTGCCTCGATTTTGTCATCTACAAAATGGGACTATCTGTCTTGCTTACTTTTGTGGGGATGAAGTGACATAAGGTATAGAAAGCATTCAGCATTATGCCCTACACTTTTATTTCTCACTTTTCTTTCCTTCCTCTAATGCAGGATAACACTGTAAGAGGATCAAATTGGGGAGAACTGATTTCAAACAGAAATTGCCATCTTTGCGTCCCCAGTAAGTAGATGAGGGAACTGAGCACAGAGAGGTTGAGAAAACCACCCAAGTCTACCCAGCTAGTTAATGGCTCAGCTGGGATTAGAACCCAGACAATGTGACACCAGAGTCTATGCACTGTCATGACATTTTACTGATTTGTCTTCAGATGAATCCTGGACGTGGAAGGATAGTCTAACAGTGCTGAAAGGACCCAGGATGCAATGATAATGGCCAGGAGCAGAGCAGGCAAGGGGTGTGGGGAGTGGAGGCATGGACCACGACAATGGAGGAGTCAGGACTGGGAAAGGGGGAGGGGAGATGGGAGAAGGAGCAGGGAGGAGGACCCAGTGGGATTCGTATTCTACGAGCCTGGGGCTGTTGTCTGGCATGTGTAACGTAGAGCCAGAGAGCCAGGTTTGGGGAAGGATAGTGACACAGATGGCCTTGAAGATGTCCATTGCGTCATCAAATACACACAAAGTTCCTGCTACAGACGAACTCCTCCCCCTTCACCCTGAATTTAGGCCTTAAGTGTGATTCAGAAGCACCTACGAAGCTTATGTTTTAAATTCCAGCACTTCCACCTCACCACAAACATCTCTGGGGGTGGGGCTGTGGGCACTGTCATTTTTAAAGCACCCCCGGTTATTCTAATATGCAGTCAGGGTCGAGGCCACTGTAAGGCATTACCTCATTTAATCCTCACATTGTTCTATTACATGCAGTTCTACTATTATTGCCTCAGAGAGGCTAGGTAACAGCGAACAGGGAGCAGAGCCAGGGTGCAAGCTGTGGATTATGTAACTGCAAAGTCTGTACTTGTAGCCACCATGCAAGCTTGGAGCTTAAAGAGACCTATGAGGGCCATGTCCAGCCCCCTCCCGTGTCGTAGAGTAGAACACTGAGGTCCAGGAATGGAAAGTGAATTGCCAGAGGCCTCCCACACCCATGGTGTCAGAGCCCAGACTCCCACCTGTATCTCCTGATCCCCTGCCCAGACCTCAGCGCTGCCAGCCATGCCTCATTCTGCTTTAGACTAGAATATTGATCTAGAGACGTAGCGAGGAAAACCGCAGACACCACATTCCAAGAAGGCAGCCAGGAAGGAAACCCCAGCAGGCCACCCGCACCCTCCACCTCCTCCTCCTTCTGTCTGCACAACAGCTCTGCTCAATGACAGCCAGACCCCTGATTAAGCGGCCTGGGCCACCTTGTCGCCTGCCCTCGCTGAACTTAACACCACTCGTGTTGTAAGGATTACGGGGAAAAATCCCTCCACCCTGAGGCAGAACAATAACAACACGGAACCTGCCTGGGAAGCCGTTCATGGTGCCGGCGTGAAAAATAATGAAGGTGACATTTAGGGGGCTGCTCTGGCCTCCCTGTCTCTGAGCCTCATCATTAATTTAACCATCTCTGTTACAGATGAACGTTCCAGTCAGCCTTGGAGGGAGGAAGAGGGGGCTTCCTGTCCTCTGTGGCCCATTAGAGATGTAAGGGGCTTCTCTCTGTGTACCCCTCTACCTCTTCCCCTCCCACCCCCCCACCCCCACCCCGTCACCTGAAATCCAGTCTCTGTCCAATTCCTGCCTGGCTCAAATGACATTTCTGTGGGAGAGCCTAATTGGCTGCTGTTGACGAGGGGAGACAAGGCAAGGAGCCCAGGGGCAGGAGGGTCTGCCAAACATCCATACTCACCCCAGCTGACAGACGCTACTTACTGAATGCTCACGGCGAGTCACTCATTCATTTGTAAACCATTCCTTCCTTCCTTCCTTCAACAATTAATTACAAGTGGCTCTTTTGGGTCAGGCACCGTGCTAAGTGCTGAATATGCTATGGGGAGCCAAACGGGCATGACCTCTGCCTTCCTGGATCTTCCAGTCTTGTGCTGTGCTGTCCAACAGGGTGGCCTCTAGCCACAGGTGCCTGCTTCAATTTAAATTGATCTAAATTCAATGCAGTATAAAACTCAGTTCCTCATGTGTACTGGCCACGTTTCAAGAGCTCCATTGCCACGTGCTGCTAGTGTCTACCATATGGGGTAGTTAGGAAACACTTCCATCATCACTAAAAGTTCTATTGGTCAGCACTGGTCTAGTGGCACAGCAGGTACTGTGCATGTATTCTTGCATCTAACACTCATTTAACCTTTTGAGGTGGGTGTTGTTTCCATTCTTTTAGACATGGGGGGAACAGTGATCACCTGGTCAGTTGTAAAGCCAGGATTTGAACCCAGGTATATCCTACTTCAAATCTATAAGTGAGAGGAACTAGAATCAAAGCTATGGGTAGAATGGCAAAGTGTTTTAGAGCACATGGCTTGCAGTATGACCTTTCAAAATTTAAGCATAAATGTGGACCATTTTTTAACCTCTCTGTTCACCATTTCCTATTCTGGTGGATACAAGTGGCAAAACAATGTGTGCATGTGCACATCCCTGGGATGAGGTAGATGCTCAACATATGGTGGCTGCTGCTGTATTGAATGGAAAAGTTGAGCTCTAAACAAAAGAAGCAGCAGGACCAGAAACAGACTACCAATTCAGAATCATTTGTTTTAGAAACCTCAAGAAGGAAAAAATTAAAATCAGTGAGGCATATGCAAAGAGGGCCCAGGATTGTGAGCATTATATTATTTATCTATTTCTGTGTAACAAAATTATCTAAATACTTAGAGCCTTAAAATGACAAACATTTCTTATTTCATAGTTTCTGAGGGTCTGAAAAAGATGTAGCTGGGTGGCTATGTCTCAGGGTTTCTTATGAGACTGAGGTCAAGCTGTTGGCTGGAGCTGCCTTATTCAAAGGCTTGGCTAGAGCAGGAGAAGCAATTTGCAAGAGGACATAGTCACCAGGCTGTTGGCAGAAGCCCATGGTGTTCCTCTGGATATTGGCTGGTCACCTTGGATCTTCACCACGTGGTCTCTACACAAGGCTCCTGAGTATTCCTAAGACACGGAAGCCAGTTTTCCCCAGGGTGACTCACCCAAGGCAGAGAGAGAGCAAGCAAGAGAGACACTCCAGTCTTTTCATAATCTAAGCTCACAAATGACATGCCATCACTTCTGCCATATTCCATTTGTTAGAAACACATCACTAAACCCAGCCCACTCTGACTGAGAAACTGAGCTCTGCATCTTGTAAGAAGGAGCATCAAAGAATGTGTGGACATATGTTGAAACTATCACCAACATGCACTGAGCTGAGCACCCAGAGATCCCTTTGAGCAGGGGGCATGGAAGGATCAACCAGTGTTAAAGATACAAAGTCCAGGCACACGAATACCACTTTACCATCCAGAAACTTGACTCAGATCCTTAGGAGAGTAGCAGAAGGCTTGACCTTTTCAGAGGAAGAATTTGGCACCAGTGGGACATATCAAGAGTAATGCATATATGTGGTCAGGGAAGAAAGGCCCCACTACCGTCAGTATTATAATGGGATGTTAACTCATTGTGCAGAAGACTTTCTCCTAATTGAGGCATTGTGTTTGGGGAGGGAGGCACCCAAAATACTTCCAAAATTGCATTGTTTTGTCTTCCTAAATCTATCCCCTATCCTTCACTTCGCCTCAGGGTGAACATCAGGGAAGGGGAATACAGGAATTAATGTTTATTGGACACTTATTATGGTCATATTTTTTCTCATAATTATCCTGTCAGATGGGTGTCAAAGGCAGATTATTAAAATATGGTACACTCCTATTTGTGCCTGTAACTGTCCATAGTCCTGAATCTCGCTATTCTCTAGCTGAGAGGTCTCCCAAATGAGGTTGACCTACCCAGACAGCATGCATAATGATTCAAGCGAGCTGAGTGATGGGGGTAGGGGGATACCGTAGGCCTCTATTTATATATTTAGATTTAAAATAATTAAAATATTAATATTTTATTCGATGTAATATATGGATGGATGTTGATGGTCCTACTAGATCTATTTGTCACCTATCCCTGTGAGAAGTCCTGAGAAAAGTGCAGAAGGGCTACCTCATTCCACTTTGGGTTCTCAAAGGTTTGTGGGTTTACAGATTATGTTATCTGAAATACTAGAATTGGGTGAAGATGAGGCAAGTCTTCTGCCCCAAATAGAGGCTCACTGCTTACCCCAAAGCTGAGTACTTAAAACAGCTGTCTAATATAAAGATGGGATATGCAATTGCTTTTCAGAAAGTCGAGGGTTTGCAATTTGTTGACATTTTCTCTGTCGAAACGAGCTGTTGGCAGTCCCTTACAGCTAAAACCTGATTAAATTCCACCTGCACTATAAATTGAACTTGAAACCAGACCATTAAAAAACTATTTCAGAGAGCATTAAATCAAGGTTTTCAAAAACATAACACTTTAGTGTGAGCAAGCATTTGTGTCTCATTAATAAGTTGTTTTTATATTATTGTATTTTTTATCTCATGCTTTGTAAAAATCCCCATCTTAAAAATTTCCATTTGTGTGTATGTCTTACACATAAAATATTAATACAGAAGTAACTAGATGATTTGTAAAGAAAGAAATGTTAATAATTGGTACTGGGTGCTCAAAATTTCTAATGCCAACAGGGGCTTATGATGATTTGTATTGATCTAGAGTCCAGTTATTTCTCCTAACATGGTTGAGACTTGTGCTCATTCTCTTGAAACAAATCTAAGTAAGAAAAAGGCAAAAAGGGCAAGAAAGGTGAGAGCAAAGGTGGAGATGGAGGAAATGGAGGCTATGCAGAGCCACAGCTATTCAGGTGTTGCCAAGGAGAAAGCAAGAATTGTTCCTGAGTTTTGTTTACACAAGCGCAGCAACCAAGGACAAAAATAACAATCTTCCCCAGCTAAACTTCTAGACAGACTCAGCGGGGTAAGTCAGGGGATACAGAGACAGGCAAACAGCCAGATAAATGATGGAGGTCCACTAGGTGCCCCAGCAGAGCACCAGGAAGACAACGGGCTCTCTCTGTGATGAGTTATTCTAAAGTGCTCCTCGCTTCTCTCTGCTTTTATTTTCTATCTTGATGAGAAATGTGTTGATTTCCACTCTGTCTCAAGACAAATAGAACTTTGACATATAGTTCACAATTTACATAACTGCTTTCATATCCTGCTCCTGCTGGCTGCACTGCATTTCTGACAGTTACCAATATGCCTTTCCTCCCTCAGAGTTGTGGTGGGGCATCCGCGACCACCCTGCCGGACCCTGGATGCTACCATCGCGGTGATTTCGCTTCTATCTGACACCGTGGCTCACACAGGTATGTTTCTTGCCCAGGACACATGAAAGGTAAATGGCAGAGCCCAGATATGGACCCAGGTCAATCTGAGGAAGTGCCTTAACTAAATTCTCTTCCATATGCAAAGTGTTTCCAGCCTGAATATCCTTGATCCCAAGGCATCTCAATCAGTAGCAACATTTTGGAGGAAACCTCCAAGCTATTCTCAAAACTTCAAAAAGTTTCATAAAAGTGCATTAGACAGGCTATGTCTTACAATGTTCATATTGAATAACATCTTCTAAGGGTAAAGTTAATGATATAAGAAAATCACATAAGTAGGCCCTGTTTATCGTTTTTCCCCAAAGACAAATACCCTCTGTCAATTCCCTTTAACTTTACAAGCACCTGATGAAGCCAGACAGCCAGACACTAAGTATGTAACCTCAGCTGTTAATATGACCTATTGTGCTTCAGTTTCCTTATCTGTAAATGAGGGATGAAGACAGACTATCCTAAGGATTTTTTTAAATTGAAACATTAAAAGTACTTAGAACAGTGCCTGCCATGTAGTAGGAAGTCAGTGAGAGCTATTGTTTTTGCTTTAGCCTTGTTTCCTCATCTGTAAAATGGGCT
This sequence comes from Murina feae, assembly GCA_004026665.1. Classification (NCBI taxonomy): domain Eukaryota; kingdom Metazoa; phylum Chordata; class Mammalia; order Chiroptera; family Vespertilionidae; genus Murina; species Murina feae. The sequence continues at coordinate 19,028 of PVJC01010194.1, forward strand.
AATTCATGTACTACCTTCCCCAAAGACTTACAATGAGACTAGAATAAAATGGCAGGAAAGTGCCTTCTAAGCTACAGCATGCTCTGAAGATGAGAGAGTATGCTGTCACTTTTACTCTTATGACTCACACATCAAACGAGTCTAGAACAGCATCTTCTAGCAGGGAAATTAAAAGCTGTGTTCTTTTGAAGTCAGAGTATGGCCCTTGTACAGATCAATGTTGCTGAAGCGCAAAGAGAGAGTTAATTACCTTGAGCCTCAGCTCCTTCCCTGCTGAGAGCAAAGCTCCTGGTGAGAGGAATGGCTGAGAGTGAAGGGGACAGGCTGCTGTGGGCACCTGGGGAAGCCCAGACCAGAAGCTCCAGCTCTGTTCCTGGGGTCAGACAAACTGACAAAGGCAGGGCTTCCTCCTAGGAGAATGTGTGAACCTGTGTCCTTGCAAAGGCCATGAGCTGTGATGGACTCCTCCCTGGGGAGGAGAAGGCCAAGGCTGCCTTCCATGCCTTTGAATGTGTGTGTGTGCCCATGTAAGGGCATAGGGTATTATTATGTTTGTATACACTGGTAACCCCGTACTAAGAGGTATATAGACTCCATCTCAAATGCATAAAGTTATATGCACATTTAAGAATCTGTGTCCATGTACCTGTCATGTGTGGGTTTGCATGTGGATCCCGTGTCTGCCCCTATGAGCACAAATGCACATCTGTGTCCTTGCTCCTGGCCCATGGACATGGAGCTGTGTGGCTGCCAGGTAAGCCCGCCTGTGTAATTCCACAGGCATATAAGAATCTGTACACACATGCACTTAAGAATCTGTACATGCATCTCAGTGGTGACCCAGAATCTGAAACAGGGCAGACTGTGGGGCTGCCCACAGGACATCTGTGGAGTTGGGTCTGGGAGATTCTGGGGGAGTGTCCCAAAGCTAGGAAGAGAAAGGAAGGTTTAGTTGGGAGAAGCTGAGTTTACAGCCAGAGAGAGCAAGGAAGAATAAACGCTGAATGAGAAGAGACAGAGCCTGGGCTGTGGGGAGGAGAGAACAGAGAAGAACGTGGTATAGAAAGAGGGGAGCAGAGCATCTGGATAACAAACCCACAGCCTCTGGGCAAGCGCAGGCAGGAGGGCTTTTTATTAACCAGAGATGCCTCCTTCAAGGTGTCAACCAGCTGCAGAGTGTGTGCATGGAAGGTATCGGTTTGAGAGCTGTTGTGCTTGCATGGGCTCTGTATTTGCACAAGGCTTTTCTGGGTTTGATATCTATCATATCATTCATGTTGGCTTTTACTCAGAAAGCACTTAACCAGCACCTACTGTATACATGAGGTGGTTAGGAGGGACTAGAATGGAATTCTATTCCCTGGGCTTGAAGTTCTTATATTCTGAGTGGAGGAATGAAACATGTAGAGAAAACTTACAAACAATATGAAGAAGGTAGGCGAGTTCTACTTTCTAGATTTGTGTTCAAGTCTGAACTCTGCCTTTCACTAGCTGTGTCATCTTGGGCAAGTTATTTAACTTCTCTGAGTTTCATCTCCCTCATCTATGAGATAATAATATCAATATCACTAGATTGTTGTGAGAATGAAAGGAAGCAACATATATGAAATCACCTAATAGAAAGTGAAGTATGAAGCAAATGGGGATTACGTGGGGCTGGTCAGGCAGGCTCCTTGGAGGAGGAGGGGACTGACCATGGTGATGGGCAAGGCTCAAGAAGTGGGTGACCCTGACCTCCACATGGGGCCTCTCTGGCCCTTATACCTTAGCAGGATCCAAACACCCAGCTCCCTTGAATCCTTAAATGTCAGGGCAGTGGTGGACCTAGAGGAATGAACCCAACCTTTCATGTTATAGAGACAGAATCAGACTTTCCAGAAGTTTCTGGAAGGATGAGCTAACACAGTCTGAAGCGCTCTACCGAACTTTTGCACACATTCTAAGACCTGCTGATTGGCAGGGCTGCTATTAGCTGACCAGCACCTTTATCAAGCAAGAAAAAGGGTAGGGGCTGCCAAAGAGTGACCAGCTTGATGAGCTGTCGGCAGCTTTCTGTGAAAGTGGTTGGCACTCAGAAGAGTCTGATCCTCTGATCTGATGCCCTCAGGTACTCTCTTGCAGATCCACTACCCATGCAGAGGTCTTAGACAAAGGCAGGAGCTCTGCTGCCTGCCCTATGTGCCTCTCTCTTCCCAGTCCCCAGCCTTCTCATCACCTAACTATTAAAAACATAAACACATGTTGCGTTGCTATTGCCATAGCCACTGGGAGGTCAGGAACAAGGAGTTGAGGGTCTTCTTCTTAGAGCTCCTGGCCAGTGAGGGTTGGGGAGAGAGAGTTGAAACGAGCAGGAAGGTAAGAAGTTGCTCCTCAGTGCAGGAAAAGGCACAACAGGCTAGGGCCCAACTACTCACATGCGACAGCACAGAGCCAAGATTTTCCTCAACAAAGCCAGCTCCACATCGTTTGAACATCCTTTCAAAACTGGCCATTTGTTGGGCATGACTTAATATGTATTCATGGTTCATCATGAAATACTTCAGGCATTTAAAAAACCACAGGTTCAATGAGCAACCTTGTACCAACCACCCAGCTTAAAATGGAAAGCTGATTGCATTCTCCCTTCTCTCAGTGGTAACCTCACTCCTGAATTTGGTGCTTATCACTCCCTGGTGTACTTTTATATTTTTATTACATGTGTACGTATCTACAAAGGATGTTTTGTTTTACACGTCTTCAAATTTTATATTAGTGTTACATTCTATATGGATCATTCCACAACTTTTTTTGGTTTTGTTCAACATTCTATTTTTGAGATAGATCCATGTTGATGCCTAGATTTCTAATCCACTCATTTTCACAGCTCTATTGTTATCATTCCATTGCATGACAACATCACAGTAGTGATATGTTTTCCTGGGGGTAGGCACTTAGGTTGGGGAAGCAGAATCACTGCCTATTAGAGTCCTCCAAGAAGCAAACACCAAGATGGAATGAGATGTGCAAGAGATTCCTGTGAATGAGGAGGGAGGTGGAGCAGGAGTAGTCAGGGAGAGCCTTCACTCTATAATGCAGGTCTGACATACAGGAAATAAATGTGAAGGAAGGAGGACTATGTTGAAAGAGCGTCTGACTATACTGCAGTTCTAAGAGAGTTTCAGCCAGGCCAATAGGGAGTCTCCAAGCAAAAGTTGTCCATTAGAGGTGCCCATGAGAGACAGAAATGGCCCGGCCCGGCTCTGATACCCCTCTGTGCTCAGTCACTGGCTGGGAACACAATGGAGCTGAAGGTGAGACAGCCAGAGCACTTGTCAACCATGCTCCCCACAATGGGTTCTTTTTTGGGGGGAAGAAGGGACAGTCCGAATGGATCTATACCTTCCATGGCTGCCATACCGTCCATGGGTAGAGAGTAAGCAGATTCTTGCTCTACTTAGGAGACTCTCATTCATTCATTCATTCATCCCCACCTTAAGAAAAAAAAAGTGAGACATTTGAGAAGGTCATCATAAAAGTGTCATCAAAGCTAGGTCTGGAAGGACTGTTTCAGGCATCGCTGCAGTCTCAGTGAGCCACTTCCATTTGCTTCCGAGTGACACCTTGAACTCTGTGGCCCTGGATCTATAGTTAAGTGCCCAAGGGGATCCTTGGTGGTGTTTTTGGAGTCATGCAGACCTGCATTTCATTCTCATCTCTACCACTCAGTCATTTGTACAAGTCATTTTGCTGCTGGAGAGCTCACTTTTCTCATCTGTGAATGAAGATAACCAGACCTATTTCAAGGAGTTGTTACAGGGATTACAAGCAGCGATGTAAGTATAGTGTCCAACACACATAGTCATTAGTTCCTTTCCCTGTCTCTCTAGGCCATCGTTAGGGGTATAGAACCCATTCTTGGGAACATTTTTCTCAAACTGAGAAATGTTTACAAACTTAGAGCCCTAGTTCTGCAAACCCCAGCTATCTACAGCAATCGGGGTGAATCGAAATGATCTCCACTGAACCTTCTTGTTCACACCCATCACTCTTTCTAAAGCAGCGTTTGTGATTAATCTCACTCTAGGGCTAAATCGGTCCCAAGCGTTTCCAAGGCACTTGATAAAGAAGCTCTCTGATTTATAGCAAACACCATTATTGAGCGGTGGCAGGGAGAGGCCACGGGGGGATTTGTCTTGCTGGAAACTGTCCACTGGAGCCATTTCTTCTATTTTCCTAGATAAGGGCTCAATTTATTTCAAAGTAGATGAATGGGCCCCATTTTGGTTCCCTTGGTGGGATACGAAGAAGAGAGCAGTTGGACAATTTTTTAAATAGAGTAATACTTAATATTTTAAATTAAGGAAGCTCTGTGCAGACATCAGGATTCGGCAGAAGACTAGGCATATAGCAGGTCCTCAATAAATGTTTGTGGACATATATCATCATATCATTTAATCCTCACAGTGAAGTACAGCAAGTCCATTCTTCCCATTTGAGAAAGGCAGAAAGTGAGGTTCAAAAGTACAAAATGGCAGAGCCAGAACTCTAATGTAGACCTGGACCTGACTTTTCACCAGTCACCACACCATCACCCTCGGTGGTCCAGGAACAGAGCCACCATACCTAGTACTTGAGCACAGACACCTAAGATGCTATCTCAGAGTGATAGATAGCCTGGGCAGCCAAGGCTGTATATTCTTTTTCATCGAGTCTTTGAGTCCATTTGGTTCTAGTCCAGAACATTTCAGGCACCTTACAGCCCCTCTTTCACACTTCCACCTGCTCTGAGCCTGCCTCTCCTCTCTAATAAACCTTATGGGTGGTCGTTTTGTCTTTGCTTGAACATTTCCCATGACTTGATCATTTCCAGTAACTGAGAGCTCCATGCCCAGTGGAGCTGTCCATGGTTGAGAGCTCTTCTTAACTGATTGGGCCAGCATATTGCCCCATAATGCAATTCCCTGAACCTCAGACTTAGTCCCAAGCATAATAGCCATGAAATGCTTAGGCTCAGGAGACCTAGTTGGAGTCATGCCCTTTCCACTTACTTTGTGTCACAGGAAAAGTTATTTAATTCATTAGTAAAATGGAACCAATAACATTTTAACTGAGCTCGACCAGGGAGCGCAGTCTGTCTGTCCATGTGTCAAAGAGGTGATGAGGGCTGTCCAGCTTGCTGGGAAATTTGAAATAATAGTTCAAAGAGAGAGAACTTACTAGCAGAGGGCAGAGCACCAGAGCAGGCAATGCCTGATTCTTAATGTTATTGTGAGTAGAAAACAGGAGACTGTTGAAAACCCCATCTTATCTGTTGGCATTCTCTACCTTACAAAGTAATCCTAAATAATTTGAAGCTGGGCAAGAAGTGCATCTCCTCTCAGATTTTGGGCCCAATTTGCCTTTGTAAATCAAATCATTTTTGGAACTTAAATGGATGATAAGCCACAAGTTGAGAGGGAAAGAAAAATAGCCAGTAGTGATCAGTTAGCATGTGCCAGGCCCCGACCTGCATGACCACTACCTCCTCACAGGTGCTCTGTGGGGGGCTGACATTATGGAATATTTGGTAGGGGTGAAACTCGTCCTGAAAAGTGAAGTAATTTAACTAAGGTCTATCTGATTTGAAAGATATTTCTCCACATCACACTGTATTTTCACCCATTATAAACCAACCAGCCAGCCAAAAAGCTAACCTATCAACCCCTAACACCTCCAGATGGCATTAATCTGGGGTCTACAAGCTTGAAAGGGTGAAGTAATCCAAACCGTGAGGTCTGTCTCTGGGCTCTAACCTCTTCATTCATACATGAAGTGGGACAGTCGTAGCCACTCACAGAACTGTTGCAGGCATCACACCAGCTTCAGGGCCTTGTTTGTAGGAGATCTCAGGAACAAACCATGGCCCTCATTACTGCTCTGGTCACTGATCACGTTGTTGGTGGCTGCATCTCCAGGGCAATTGGACCTGAATGACCCTGCAGAGCATGTCTGAGTGCTGAGGAGGCTTTTCCAAGACTGGTTTGTCTTCCCACTCACGCTGCCTTCCCATGTCAGCTCCCGACAGATTGCTGTGTGTGGATGAAGCCATGAAGTGTTCCTTGCAATCTGTCTGGCTGTTAAATAACCTCCTTTTCCTGGCTGAGCAGTCACATGTGTGTAAACACCACTTCATGCCTGGACTATTATTTACAAGTCAAAACTCCGCTGCATGGGTGGCTATGAGGTCACTGTGATCCAGAGCCTATGAATCACAGATAATAGATTCAAAGCATGAGGCTGCTCTAGGCCTGAAAAGCAAATGATTAGCTATTGTACTTGGGCTTGTTTATTGCTATCTGGGCATCAGAGGATCACTTTGTATGTCACCATGATTAGAAGAGGTGGTACTATGAAGGAACAATAAGCAACTCATGCCCAATACCATACTTTACAAGCCCATTTATACCTGAGCTAACTATTACTTCCTCAAGACAACCTGGAGAGCTAAGGATTATTAGCATTATTTGCTGCATAACCATGAGCCAGTTATTTCACCTCTCTGAACTTCAGTTTCTTCACCTATTAAGTTGGGTTGTTCTTGGTATTCAATAATAATAATAAAGTTTGATAGCTAACTTCACAGTTTGGATTCCCCCAAACAGGCTCTTAGGCACTAGGTAAGGAAGGCAGGCAGCATGCATGAGGAAGTGGAAAGAGAAAACCACCCATGTAGTATGCACTAATGAGTGCTTTAAAACTGTGAGCAACTGAGGGGACCCACAGGGGAACCTCGGACAAACTGTGGAACACACCCTAGAATCACCTGAGGATGAGACATTTATCTACTGACTCTGACCCCCCACTGGTTAAGGGGCAGGGGTCAGTTAAGCCCCCCACACATTTGGGGATGTCCCTTCTTGTGGCTGGGTGACATCCTGTGTGCCCGAGACATCCCTCAGGAGAGAAGAAATAAGCAAATACTAGTAGGGTTAGTGAGTCATTGGAGAGTGTAGACTGGTGGGATTTTTCTATACCCTGCCACAGAGTGGTTGTGGGTAGAGCTGAGGCTTACAGAATCCTGGGTACTGGGGAGGGGGGAAAGGTGAGAGAGTGTATAATATCCCTGGGTGCATGGGTAAGACTTTACCTTTGCTATATTATTAATAAAGTTCACTTCAAAACTATCTCAAGCATTCAAATAGCTCCTATGGCTTGTTTGTTTGTATTCATTCATGTATACACATTCAGTCACTCATTGGACTTGAATTCATTGAGCACTTATTATGTGCCAATTTGTGTCCCTGAGGGCTTCTGGGCCTTTGTCATGAATACTGTTCAGTTCATTGGTTGGCTCATTGTAAGAGATGAGTGTTGAGATATTTGAAGATGTGATCTGGGAAAGTTGCAGGGGTTGCAGAACAGGAGAAAAGCCTTGGGCAGTAGAACAAAGGAAGGACCCCAAATAAATGTTTCTCAAGTTGCCCTGACAATTGCTCTCATGCTCTGTGTGTGAAGGTGCTAAAGTCAATAAAGGCTTTTTGAGTCTCCCTAGTTGAGTTCCTGAGCTATCTGTATGACCTTAGCCAACTTCCAGGGCCCTGTGAGCCTCCATTTCCTTATCCACAAAATGGGGGGAAACTCATACCTTGAGGAGCTGCTGTGAGGATTAAAAAGAAAGAAAGGTTGTGGTATCTTATCCTTAGCTCCAATTATCCAAGTCCATCAAATCTGGAGAATGGGCTGGCCATTCCAGGAAAAACTTGACCTTATTTCTCTTGATTTAAGCATCTGAATCAGGAATACTCTCTAGTGTTCTCTATGAGCATTATGGGATTAATAGAATAACTAGGTTAAAGGTACATATACTCATAAACTAGATTAAAATAAAACATGTTACAAAGAAGTTTCCCCTTTTCTCCCACTTGAGTAAGAGCAGATCATCAATTCTGGGTTGCATCAGGTCAGGCAAATGACCTTGCATTTGGAAATAACCTCTCCTAACACTCTCACAAGCCAAACTAAGCAATGCTGGAATATAAAATCATCATGGGTGCAGCACTGCAGATGTTGTAGAAAGCATATACACAATACTTAAAACCCATAAGGATGCTGGGAAGTAAGTAGGGCAAATGTTACTGTCCCATGTCTCAGAGAAAAGAGTAAGACTAGTCCCGCTGCCCTTGATTCTCTCAAGGCTACTATGACATCCAAGGGGAAGAGTTATGAAAAAAATAATATTCAACCTATTTTTTTTTCTGTGCCAAGATAAGTTACTCTTAAAAATACATCCTTAAATATAGGATAACAGAAACCTTAAGTAGACCATTCATCATTCCTAACCCCCAAAAAATGGTTATTCTTTAATATATTGGTCAAAATTAATACATGTAAATTTTATTTTCTTTTATATTCTGAAGGGAGAAAAAAAGCAAATCTGATTTTCAACCCATGCTGCATGGATGAGGCCACAGCCCCTTATGATCTATACAAAAGGTATTGGGAATCTGCCAGGTATGCTTAGCAGTTCAAAAAGCCTAATGAAAAATTTTATATTTTCTCTCACATAATTAGGTGACCCAGACTAATTAAAACCATAAATTTTCCTTTGGGGCTGGAATTTTGGGAACTTCACATGATGAGCAGAGAGGTCCTGATAGGTCTGTGATGATATCACAGAAATTCTGAGACCTGCAAGCAGGCACACACTGACTGACATACGCCCCCATGCCTAACTAGCTCAGCTCCAAACTGCCAGCACAATAAGAGATAGTGGTTATGAGGACCTGGTCATGAGTCTACTCCAAACCTCAAGACAGAAAACATTATGGTAAAAGTCCATGCACAGAGAGCCAGGGAATGTAAAAAGAGTCCCTGGTATTTAAAGGTGAGGAGCAACTGGCCTCACTATGAGGACTGTTGGTATTTCGGTAGAAGTTAGGGGGCAAGAGTTAGGGGTAGAACACCGATAGGGTTTTATCTAGCAATGAAGTAAGAATTCTCACCACAGATTAAGGAACTCTGTAAAGCTTAATACAAACACATTAAGAGATGATAAGCAGCCCTAACCAGTCTGGCTCAGTGGATAGAGCATCGGCCTGCGGACTGAAGGGTCCCAGGTTCAATTCCGGTCAAGGGCATATACCTTGGTTGTGGGCACATCCTCAGTAGGGGGTGTATAAGAGGCAGCTAATTGATGTTTCTCCCTCATTGATGTTTCTAACTCTCTCTCCCTCTTCCTTTCCTCTCTGTAAGAAATCAATAAAATATATATTTTTTTAAAAGAGATGATAAACAGGAATGTTATCCTTGATGTATGTGAACATATTCAGTGAATGGAAATTTTTACCACCTGTCCTAGAGCATTAAAATGAGTGTTTTTAAATAAGGGTTTAGGCCTGCTGTTTACAAGTGAGGGTGAATGGAAATGAACACTCTCCATTCCCACTTCCTTTATGACATCTGCCCACTGGAGTGGCAGTAAATGAATGAAGAGCACAAACCTTGGAGTCAGAAGATGAGGGTCTGAATCTCAGGGTTTTGTTTTTTTGTTTTGTTTTGTTTTAAATATATTTTATTGATTATTGATTTTTTACAGAGAGGAAGGGAGAGGGATAGAAACATCGATGAGAAACATCGATTAGCTGCCTTCTACACACCCCCAACTGGGGATGTGCCCACAAACAAGGTACATGCCCTTGATCGGAATCGAACCTGGGACCCTTGAGTCCGCAGCCCAACGCTTTATCCATTGAGCCAAACCGGTTAGGGCCTGAATCTCAGTTTTGCTGTCACATGCTGCTTAATATCCTTGTGCTTCATTTTCCAGCTGAAAAATGGAGGCAATACTTCCCTCTCCAAAGAACGTGGTTTTGTCGAAAGAGCACAAGATTACAATCAATTAATCGGTTCCTTCCAACCCCAGTTCTGCCATTCACCTGAAGCGCACACTTGGATGACTTGCCTAAGTCAATAACACCACTTGTCCTTCAATCTCATAGGTTGATTTTGAGGAAAGGAGATATTCAGGTGGTGATGGGGTGGATATCTTGTAAGTGGTAAAGCCAACAGGTTCATGCAAATGTATTATCATATGAATGTGAAACTTAGGCTACATTTTTTTGCTCAGATTAAATGTCATTTCAGAGCAAATCTTCAAGGAATTGTGTTTCTCGGCCTGTTGACAGAGGGTAAGTGGTAAAGGTTTCCAGTCATCACTTAGTCGAGTCTGTGGGTGCATGTTTTCCACCATCCTCAGCAGCTGTTGGGTAGTGCTGTACCATAACCCCATCCCCACCCTGGGGTGGCTCCTGAGGTGCTCCTCAAGGGTGCAGTTGGTGTTGAAGGCTTTGTTTCAATAGTGCCCAGGTGAGTTACTCCTCCCACCTGGATGTGAAAGAGTCACTTATGCCAGGAGCTACCCACAGCCATCTTGACATCATCCAGGAAGAGTAAAGCCAGAGCTGAGAACAACTGCAGGGAAAAGAGCCATTGCTCGGCCAATCTCATGGTCCTGCACTAAACTGTCCTCACAGGCTTTTCTGTTAGATGAAGTAATACATTTTCTTGATTGATTTTGAGTTGTTGTTGTTGTTGTTGTTTTTTGGGGTTTTTTTTTTTTTTTGCTGTTCTTACAAGTAATATAATCTTAAGGAATAGACCATGTAAGCGTGAGCAAGTCTCATCAACCCTCTAAATGTCAGTTTCTAATCTATAATGAGGGGCAAAATAACCCCTGTCCTATAGAGGGTTGCAGTGAGGCTCAATAGTGCTTGAAAAGTGCTTCACAGAGAGCTTGGGACAAAGAAAGCATTCAATAAATTGTGGCTATTTTTAGTTTGGCATTCCAGACATTGTGCTAAATGCTTTAGTACATCATTCCCCTTAATCATCACGTATGACCAATCTTATGAGGTAGGATTTATTATCCCCATTTCACAAATGAAGAAATGAGGGTTAGAGTTTAACTGATTTGCCCAGGGTCCTGTGGCTACAAGAGGCAGAAATGTCACAGAGTATGAGTGTTTCTTTTTTAAGCCTTTAAACAGATGATTGATGTTGACTATATAGTATCAGTAAAACAGTGATGGCTGTAATGGGCCAAAAAGTGTTAGGTATTAGGGACATTGCCATAAATATACCTGTTTTCGATGAGTTTAGTTTTAGAGGATACAGTCTTACAACTATTTGTATTATAAAAGATATTAGATTGAATGTATGCCTTGGATTTACTGGCATCATGCCCTTAAACACTGAGCTAACAACATCCTATGAGCACATGAAAAGCAATTAAGTTATGCAATTAAATGCAGAACATACAGATGTCATTTCCATATACAGCTTAAAATGCATTCACACATACTACATTCCAATTGCTATTTACTTTCTCCTAAAATCCTGAGCTAAAATGTTACATTTTTTTACATTTATTGATTAGTATTGTTGTTTTTAAAAAAAATAAAAATAAAAACGTCTTCATATGCACTATTAAGGTATTTTCTCTCATTTTCTCTTTCTGACATGATGTCAACTCGCATATGTTTTCAAGGATTATGAACAATAGAATTAGATGTGATAACACAATGGAAGAAACCAGTCTTGGGTCTCCACTGCACTGTGTCCTTGGGAAAACTACAGGGAAATCTAATGGTGTGTTTTACTGTTTACCTCTAGATGACATTCTCCAGTTGTCTGTACATGTTACGGAAAGGCTGGGGAAGAACTCCAGTCTCTGGGACTGTAAAGAACAACTATATGGAGAACAGTTCATCTGAACCTCCTCCTTCTAAGTGTCCTACGTGATCAAGAAATTCCTTACAACCAAACTATAGAGTAAGCCCTGAAAAACAAATAGGCTCTGAGCTTATCTTCTAAACAACTAGGTAAATATTTTGCCTAAGAAAATGCAATAGCATCAGGACACGTCCCAAATTAGAAGCCACAGGCTTTTTGCAGGCAGGAGAGAGGTTCCTCTCTCCTTCCCTGCCTCCCCTGGTTTTCATGGGTATTTGCACAGAAGGGTCTGCAAGGACATGGAGAATCATCTGCAGAAAGAGGTGTTTACCTGTATTGAAGCCCTACAATGAGGAAAACACCAGACAACTGAGAACAAAGTTTGTTTCTCATATTTTGCTAGATTAGTTTTTATTATTTACTTTTTAAAAATCTTTATTGTTCAGATTAGTTGTTCCTTTTTTCCCCCCATAGCACCCTTCCTCCCAGTTCCCACCCCACCCTCTGTCCTTACCCATCCCCCACTGTTCTCATCCATAGGTGTACGATTATTGTCCAGTCTCTTCCCGCAACCCCAACACCCTTTTCCCCTCGAAAATTGTTAGTCCAATCCCTTCCTATGCCCCTGATTCGATTCTATTCACCAGTTTATTCTGTTCATCAGATTTTTTATTCACTTGATTTTTAGATTCGCTTGTTAATAGATATGTATTTGTTGTTCATAATTTTTATCTTTACTTTTTCTTCTTCCTCTTCTCAAAGGATACCTTTCAGCATTTCATATAATACTGGTTGGGTGGTGAACTCCTTTAGCTTTTTTTTTTTTGTCTGTGAAGCTCTTTATCCAACCTTAAATTCTGAATGATAGCTTTGCTGGGTAAAGTAATCTTGGTTGTAGGTTCTTGCTATTCATCACTTTGAATATTTCTTGCCACTCCCTTTTGGCCTGCAAAGTTTCTGTTGAGAAATCGACTGACAGACGTATGTGTTCCCCCTTGTACGTAACTGACTGCTTTTCTCTTGCTGCTTTTAAAATTCTCTCGTCTTTTGCTCTTGGCATTTTAATTATGATGTATCTTGGTGTGGTCCTCTTTGAATTCCTTTTGTTTGGGGTTCTCTGCGCTTCCTGGCTTTCTGTGTTAGGGTGATCACTGAGAGGAAATGACCTCCAAGCCCTTGGTTATGCGAATCAGCTGTGTCTACAGTGGGAGAACTTCTGTGCTGGAGACACCCTTATGGGGCAAGAGTTGTTTCAGTGGCGCTTTGGTTCTCACGGAGTCTGCCCTAAGTGTGTCCCTTATGAATCTGAGGAGTTGTATTTAGGATTGTACCACTCAGACCCCTGGGCACGCTGGCACTTGTATCTCTAAGGAGGTGCTATTTTAGCCTTTGCCTGAGGCTACTCAGCCTTTTATATGCAAAAGTCTCTGGGCTCAGCTTGGGTGGGGCAGGCTCTCAGGGAGTCTACAGGGTGGAGCAACCAGCTATGGCTGCTTCTCAGTCTTGCCCTAAGAGACACCGGGTCTCAAGCCACTCTGGAGTTCCTCCCAGTGCCCGATGGTGCCACACAGTCCAGCTCCTCTCCATATGGTTCTGAGTCCCCAAAAACTCGCCTGGAACTGGAGTTTAGAGTCGTCAGGAGCTTGTGCCTCCCTCCGGTATGAAATGCTGCCAGCCCTTTCCGCGAGCCCCTTCACGCGCACCTCCATACCTCTGCACTTTATTTCCGCACCTCCTCTGCATCTCAGTCTCTTTCTAGTTGTAGAATTTCCACTCAACCAGCCTTCCTGTGGGTCTGGGTGGTGTCAGTTTTTTCTTTTCATTGTTGTTTTAAAATGGTTGTGCACGGCTGCAATTCCAGTGTTTACCTATGCCACCATCTTGGTTTCTCCTAGATTACTTTTTAGAAATCTGTGAGTCACAGAAATGGACAGACGACTCTAGTCAGACAGGACTAGCTTTGCTCTTTCTAGCTGAGAGACACTGGGTATATTATTTAACCTTGTCAAGCCTGTTTCCCAATATAAAATGAGAATAACAAAATTTACTTTATAAGATTAGGGAATAAATGGTCTCAGTAGGTATTCAACAAAAGATAGTTTCTTTCCTTTTCATGAAATCTCTAAGAAACTACTTAATATAATGTATTTTCAGCAAAATGTTCCCCTTAGGGCTATAGCCTCAATGTCACTAGACTTCACCAGTTTGGAAATATAAATAATACTATATAAATAAGAACACATTTAACAAACTTATTTCCACATTTATGTAATACTAGTGACCTGGTGCATGGATTCGTGCACATTAAAAGGAAATTAATTAGGAGAAAACCAAGATGGCAGCATAGGTAAACACCTGAAATTGCTGCCTCACACAACCATTTCAAAACCACAACGAAAAGAAAAAAACGGACACCACCCAGAACCATAGGAAGGCTGGCTGAGTGAAAATTCTACAACTAGAAAGAGAAACACACACCGAGACTCAGAGGAGGTGCGGAAGTAAAGTGCAGAGGTACGGAGGTGCTCGGAAAGGGTTCCTGGAAAGGGCTGGCAATTGAGGACGTGGTTCTCTTTTTCAATCCGGAGGGAGTCACAAGCTCCTGACGGCTCTGAACTCCAGTTCTGGGCAAGTTTCTGAGGATCCAGACTCATATGGGGAGAAACTGGACTTTCTGGCACCAAGAGGAAATCCAGAGCGGCTTTCTCTCAGCAGTGCTTGTAACGATTACCATGGTACACTGAGACCCAGTGCCTCCTAGGGCAGGGCTGACAATCAGCCATAGCTGTTGGCTCTACCCTGTTGATTCCCTAAGACCTCACCCCACCCAAGTTGCACACAAAGGCTTTTGCATATAAAAGGCTGGGTAGCCTCAGGCAGAGCCTAAAATAGCACCTCCTTAGAGATCCAAGAGCCAGTGTACTCAGTGGTCAGAGTGGGACCATCCAGATTACAACTCCTCAGATCCATAAGGGACACACTCAGGGGTCAGACTCAATGAGCACCAAAGGCCCACTGAAGAAAGTCTTGCTCCATAAGGGTGTTTCCAGTGCAGAAGTTCTCCCACCATAGACACAGCTGATTCTCACAGCCAAGTGCCTGGAGGTCAATTCCTCCCAGTGATACCTACAACAATCAAGGCTTAACTACAACAATACTGTTTACAAAGCCCCCAAAAGGGTGCACCAAGAGTGTCCACCTCAGGTAATTGAGAAGGCTGAGCCACTGGGCCCTATGGGATACCTAGCACAGAAAGCCATTCTATCAACACAGGGAAGCAGCCAAAATTTGGAGAAAAAGAAACAGATCACAAATGACAGAAATGGAGGAAAGCAAACTACTGGATATAGAGTTCAAAACCACAGTTATAAATTTTTTCAAGAATTTTCTAGAGACCACCGATAAATTTAGTGAGACCCTCGAGGATACGAAAAAGGACCAACTAGAAATTAAGCATACACTGACTGAAATAAAGAATAATATACAGAGATTCAACAGCAGACTATAGGATTGCAAGAATCAAGTCAAAGAATTGAAATATGAAGAAGCAAAAACACCCAACCAGAAAAGCAAAAAAAAAAAAAGAATCCAAATACATGAAGATAGTGTAAGGAGCCTCTGGGACAACTTCAAGCGTACCAACATCAGAATTATAGGGGTTCCAGAAGAAGAGAGAGAGAGCAAGATATTGAAAACATATTTGAAGAAATAATGACAGAAAACTTCCCCTACCTGGTAAAAGAAATAGACTTCCAACTCCAGGAAGCGCAGAGAATCCCAAACAAAAGGAATCCAAAGAGGACCACACCAAGACACATCATAATTAAAATGTCAAGGGCAAAAGACAAAGAGAGAATCTTAAAAGCAGCAAGAGAAAAGCAGTCAGTTACCTGCAAGGGAGCACCCATACGACTGTCAGCGATTTCTCAACAGAAACTCTGCAGGCCAGAAGGGAGTGGCAAGAAATATTCAAAGTGATGAATAGCAAGAACCTACAACCAAGATTACTTTACCCAGCAAAGCTATCATTCAGAATTAAAGGTTGGATAAAGAGCTTTACAGACAAAAAAAAAAAAGCTAAAGGAGTTCACCACCCAACCAGTATTATATGAAATGCTGAAAGGTATCCTTTGAGAAGAGGAAGAAGAAAAAGTAAAGATAAAAATTATGAACAACAAATACGTATCTATCAACAAGTGAATCAAAAATCAAGTGAATAAAAATCTGATGAACAGAATAAATTGGTGAATAGGATAGAATCAAAGGCATAGAAAGAGAGTGGGCCAACAATTCTCAGGGGGAAAGGGGTGTTGGGGGGTGTGGAAAGAGACTGAACAAAAATTGTACACCTATGGATGAGGACAGTGGGGGACGAAAAGGGCAGAGGGTGGGGTGCGAACTGGGAGGAGGGGAGCTATGGGGTAGGGAGGGGGAAGAGGAATAACTGTAATAATCTGAATAATAAAGATTAAAAGAAAAAAGAAAAAAAGGGAAATTAATTAGAAGGTGGCCAAGATGGGCTAGACACGCTCTGGAGCTTTCCCAGAATCTGCAGAGTGAGCAGGGTCCCTCCAGCAGGTGGAATCCCTTGGCCTGGCCTGCATGGATTAGGCCAAAACCAGGCTGAAACCAGCTCTTTGACATCCCCCAAGGGATCCCAGAGTGCAAGAAGGCACTCTGCAAAATTGCTGTCGTACAAGGTGTGGAACACAAAGGCAGGTGTGCAATAAACCAGATTTGGGGCTGACAGTGTCCCAGCAACATTACCGATGGCCGAAGGTAGAATCGCATGGCCCCACAAGGAATCAGGTTCCCTCCTCTCTGGTTTCAGGGTGCACCACCTGAGAACCGCCGCTGCCAAGTCACTGCAACTCAGTAGCTCCTGCGTTGAATGTCTGCCCCCTGGTAGTCAGTGCATGTCATAGTGACTGGTCAGACAGGAGGGACACTTAGCATATTAGCCTTTTATATATAGTAATTTCTGAGTGTCTGTGGGGATGTAACTTGTGCTCTTCCCTCAACATTGAACTGGGAGCTGGCAACTCAAGAAGTTCAACCTAGGGGCACAATTGTCTCTTGCCTCTCCTGTACAACCCTCCACTGGGGGCTGCTTTCCTTGAGAATCTGAGACTCCCGAACTGTAGCATCATTAAAGAGCCAAAATGACATGACTTTCCCTTGAGACCTCAGGGCTCCAGAAGCACACTGTGCCTCTCAGGAAAGGACCCTCTCTCCCCTTGTGTTCCTCACTCTATCACTTGGACCACAAATAAAATCACTTGTGTTTTCCTATGAACACAGCTTCTTCAGCTTCTGCCTATAGTCATTTTCCCATGCTGTCCATAATAAGGACCAGGGAATTCTCTCTCCCAAGGTCCCCTATTCCATATACTCTACCCCAATGCAAACCAATCTCTCTAAACAGGTGCTTAACTGTCCATTTCCCAGTCCATCCCAACCATCCAGACTCTGACACAAGTTTAGGCTCAGCTTTCTACATAACAATTACTCTGCTTTCTGGTTTCTCCTCCACTAGAAGTCTGCCTTCCAAATCAAAAGCAAGTGTGAAACGATAGAATGTGTAATATAAATTTATTCTGTGACATATTTTAAAATAAATTAGAATATATCAATATTTCATGAAAAATATCTAGAAGAATTTAGGTAATATCTGTAATATACATGATTTGACTGTGAATATCATTTTTTTCATTTCAAACATTTTTCTAAAAGTAACGTGATAAGGATTGCTATATTCTTCATATATCCGTTGTCTCATATATTTCAATTCAACTGCTAGTTCTTTTCTCAATTATTTATGCTCCTGATGTTTGCTTCTGTTTTCCAATGGGAAGAGGATCCACTTTCTGTTTCTCAGCGGTGGTATTTAGGTCCTTTTTCTCTGATTCTTTAAGAAAATCCTTCATGGCGAGTTTGAACACTAACCGAGGGTCTGGTTCAGAAAGTGGTGGGCAATTGCAGATCTCTCTAATTTCGAGAGCCTACAGAGAAAGAACACAGAGAATACAAAAAGAACACAAAGCAAATATATACATAAATTTATTAACATTATTTCAATAATTCTTAAAGTACTCTATGCAAAATAATAAAATGTAAGTTTACACTCTGTATTTTTAATAAAATATATATTAATGTCAACACATAAAAGAGACCACAAACAAATTCATAGTAAATAATTACATTTCCCCCAGTTGTTCACATAAAAATAGTATATTTGGAAAAAAACAATGGCATCTGCAGTGACCACCCAGTGTCCCACTGGGAATAAACAAGATCTCTTTGGTTTCAGTCAAACCAATCCTGACGAGCATTCAGATTAGAAAAGATCTGAAGACTCTGAGAGATTGTTTTCAAGAAAGAGAAAAAAACAGAAAACAGATGTCTGAGCGTACTGAAGGAAGGGATACACAACTGGGGCTTCTGCCATGAACTAAGGCTAACAGCCTAGGGAAGGGAGTCACCTAAGCAAAGCAAATCAAGACCATTTTAACTCCAGAAAAACAGAATGCTGAGAGGAAAGGAAAGGAATCCCAGCACACACATGGCTCAGCGGTGACTAGGGTGCACAGTATTAGACAGAACGTGAGAGCACCACGTGCCACACCGGAAGGGGAGCAGGACACCTATGCGTGCTGCACAGGGTGTGACAGTGACGGGGAGAGCTTGGTGCTCATCCTCTGGGGAAAGGGAAACGGATGATGCCTGAAACGGAAAAGTTAGGAAGTACTGCTATGTAGGATGATAGGAAATATAAAAAGAATACTTTAAGAAAGTTGAAACTGAAGGCAGGGTAGGGGGGCTGCTGCTTTAAGGAACTAGCCTTAGAAAACTATGTGATTCTTTAAAGTAGGTCCATGGATGACTGTAAGACATAAAAACTAAAAAAAAAAAGGGGGGGGGGAATGTCTTAATATCTAAAGAGTTTTTAAAGAAACACATTTAGGGTTAAAAAAACTAGTTTTACTTTATATTACCTCTAACTTTTTTGCAGTGATGCATGTTAAGGCAAGTACATAAAGCAGGGAGAGGCAGTCAGTGCTTGGGAGAGGAACAAGGTCTTAGAAAGACTGACCAGAAAAGCTCTTATTGATAACATCATGACTTTGAGAAGAGGGGGAAAGACCTGAGGCCATGAGGCCATGAGAGACCAGGCCATGCGGTACCTAGAAAAGGAGTGTTCCGGCAGGAAGCCCAAGGATGTGAGCTGGATGGGAGATTCCTGAGTGCTGGGAACAGGGAGGGAGCTGGGACAGCTGGGGCAGAAGGGATCTAGCAGGTAACAGCAAATAATGTAGGGTCTGTTAGGGCATGGTAAAGAGGGTAGGTTGTACTCTGAGCAGGCCTGCCCCAGATAACTGTGGGGTCCATGGCAAGAATGCATAGAGGCTCAGATACCATGTGTTTTAATATCTAACAGCTGTAAGTCAAGCTAATGAAGTACTACATAAAATATGTTCTATTCTCCCACACTTTCAAAATGACCCCGAAGGCCAGGTCCCAAAATTAGAATTCTTGAACTCTGTAACATCTAAGATTGGGGGGAGCCTACCCCAGCTCCAGCCACTGGCCTGCTGTCCACTCCCTTTTCCTCCCCTCCCTGGCTCACCTTCACTGTGAGAGGCCTTGTGTGCGTGTGTCCAAGGGAGGAGGTCTGCACAGGCCCTGGAAGCAGGCTCAAAAGTGTTTGGCGAGGAATTCCATTACCTTAAAACCAAGAGTGCCCCATCGTGGGACACAGGTTCTTAGATGGGTATATTCCTTCAAGTTCCATAGAATAGGGGAGCATGCAGCCAGAGGCAGCCAGAAAGCGGTCTTATAAATGGATGAAGTCAGGGCAGGAACTTGAGTCTAGCAGCACTTCTGACTCCAAATGAGGCTTATGAGTTACCAAAATAAATTAAAGAGGAAAAAGCATTCAAGTGAAATTCCTTGGTAGTGGGGTCTTGTCTCTATTTTCCTTGTATTTCACATCATCTTGCATCTATTGAGTGTGTTAAATAAATGTTCTTTAAAGTACACTGAACTAAAACACATACACACAATAAGAAAATGTTTCCCAACTATAGCATTAAAGTAAAAAAAAAAAAAAAAAAAAAAAAAAAAAAAAAAAAAAAAAAAAAAAAAAAAAAAAAAAAAAAAAAAAAAAAAAAAAAAAAAAAAAAAAAAAAGGCAGACCCTTGGCTAAATGGTGACCTACCTGGACCAGAATACCTTCGACAGTGAAAGGAGATACTAGTGAGATTTACACTGAGTCATAGGCATAAACTGAGACTGTCCTGGAAAGGCAGGACACCCAGTCTATTCCTGCTTTAACTCCTTTATAACCACACGGACATATTTTTCCAGGTGAGAAGCCAATCAGTCATGGAGGTTACGTCACATGTCTAAGGCCTTGACTGGTATCAGTAAGGGGCGGACAAGGGGGCACCCAGCAGGAAACAGCTGGCACAGCTGAGTTTAGCCATGGGACATGCAAAGCACAAAGGGAAGATAGAATGTCATCCCCTAGAATCTTTTATATTTAGTAAAAGCTCTTCTCTTTCCCTTAAGTTCTCTATTCAATCTTTTCACAGTCAGCAAACATTTAGAACACCACTGGGAGCAAGGTGCTAGGGACACACTGGTCAGAAAAGACAGTCATGATCCCTGCCTCGTGCAAATTACTGGGCATTTGAAGTGTTTTTATAGTGTTGATTGGCTTTTACAAATTACCCTATGGAACACTTTATTTAATAAAAGTTATTTTTAACCTCCATTTGAAGTCTGCCCTTAAAGTAGAATGATCTAAGAGTAAGAACAGATTATAATTTTTGTTAGATAGGACCAAACTGCTCTCTGCCAGAAAAGCTTTACCAGCTTACAATGTCATTAGCACACAGGCATATCTGAGTTACTCATAATTTATAAAACAGTATTCCATGATTTTTTATCTATATAACCACATAATTTCAAGCCTCAGCATCCTTAGTACATCAGATAAATTTACAAATGAGGAGAAGTGACTGGCAAGGAACAAATACCTGCTCAGCGAATGTTTATAGCAGCTTTATTCATAATTGACAAAACGTGGAAGCAACCAAGATGTCCTTCAGCAGGTGAATGGAAAATTTGTGTTACAGCCAAACAATGGAATATTATTTAGAGTTAAGAAGAAATAAACACTCAAGCTATGAAAAGACAGGGAGGAATCTTAAGTGGGGGAAAAAAAGAATTGGGGGGGAGTTAAGAGACCAACTGAAGGACTTGTATGCATGCATATAAGCATAATTAATGGTCACAAGACACTGGGGGGTAGTGGAGGAGGGTGGAAGGTCAAGGGGAAAAATGGAGACTTATTTAACACTCTTTGTAATACTTTAAGCAATAAAACAAAATTTTTTTAAAAAAAGCAAATCTCTAGAGGTTACATATGTATGATTCCAAGTACATGACAATCTGGAAAAAGTGAAACTATGGAGACAGTAAAATAATATCAGTGATTATCATGGGTTATGGCAGACAGAGGGATGAATAGGCAGTGCATAGAGCATTTTTAGGGAAAGGAAATGATTCTATATGATACTATAATGATGAATACATGTTATTACACATTTGTCAAAATCCACAGAATCTACACCAGCAAGAGTGAGCCTGAATGTAAACAATGGACTTTGGGTGATGATGTGTCGGTGTAGGTTCACCGGCTGCAGCAGGTGCACCCTCCCGGGCAGCATTTTCACGATGGGAGACTGTCTACACCAAGACAGACAGTGGGTAAACACTGAGTGTCCAGATTATTATGACCACCTGACATTTGCAGGCAAATTAGCCATAATTTCACGCTGAAGTTGCTAGAAGGCCAGACCATTCTAAACATCTGAATAGCACAACATACCTAAGAATCGTTGCTGATCAAGTTCATCCTATCGTTTTGATGGAGTATCCCAATGGAGATGGCTTCTTCCAACAAGACAATGCGCCATGCCACAGTGCTCGTATTGTGCAGGAGTGGTTTCAAGAACATGAGGGAGACTTTACCTTGCTTAGGTGGCCCTCACAATCGCCAGATCTCAATCCAATTGAGCATTTGTGGGATGAAGTTAAAAGAGCCACCAGACAGCTGGTTCCACAACCATCAAATCTCACAGAACTGGACAGTGCTATTCATCAGACATGGTGTCAGATTCCTCGCATCACTTTTCAACATCTCATGGGGTCAATGCCAAGAAGAATCGCCGTAGTATTGAAGGCAAAAGGTGGCCCATCGAAGCACTGATGGGGTGGTCATAATAATCTGGCCACTCAGTGTTATACGGAAAACCTCTGTAACTGCCGCTCAATTTTGCTGTGACACTAACATTGCTCTTAAAAATAAAGTCAATATAAAAAAGCTAGCATGGAAATAAAAAGGCTTAGAAACACTGGATTATAACCTGCTTTTGTTGTTGTTTTCATTTTTACTGCATTTGTGCATGACTTTGTTTTAATGTTTTTTTTGAGCCACAGTATACATTTCTTGTGTAAGTCTCTTACGGAATAAATGTAGTTTGGAGATGCCTGAGCTACAGTAATTACTAGAAAAACTGTATGTTCTTCATAAAGGCATTCTATTAATATTTCTTCATGTATGAATGTTTCTCTCCTCCAACTATCAAGCAGAGTCCTGTTATGGCCCAAATACATTTCAATCAAATCTTCATCTATTTTGCATAGAAAGATTTTTATCAGACATATTTTTTCTGCTTTTTAAACATTCCTTTCCATATTTATTTTATTGTATTCCAGGTGTCAACATCTTTTATTTTCATAAATGCAAATCCATCTTATTGAATATACCTTCACCTCTTTAAACATTTTCCCACTGTACAGCTAGAATATGCCTTTCCATCTTACTTTGTTTTCTGTGTTTAACTTCATGCACTGCACATAATAGGCACTTAAATGGATGCTGAATTTTAAACAAGCATTTATAGAACACAAGCTATGAATAAATCATTATGACAAATGTCATAGGAAAAACACTCAAGATTTTACAGTCTAAGAGAAGGCAGGAATGTACTCCATTAACAAGAATATACAGCTCTAAGAATCTCAAGGAAGACTTGGAATTAAATATGGAATTGGCCTAAACATTCCAACCAGAAGGAAAAGAACCAACATTTACTGTTCACTTTTGATGTGCCTTGCATGGTGCCAGGTATTTTAAAATGTTCTCTAAACTGGTGCTATCATATGAACCACTTTTGAAATGTTGATCCTGGTGTAGAATACTTGTCATTAAAGTGTCTTATGAGGGAAGGAGGGGAGGAAAGAGACAAGGAGGCAGGACCTCACCACTGCCAACACACAAGGATGTACATAAAGCACCCAGGAGACACTGCTATCTCAATTTGACAGGCGAAGCAAAATGAAGTTTAGGGTAGGTAACTTCCTTAAACTTGTGTGGCTGGGTCGGAATTAAAACCCAGGACTCCTACGACTACTATTTTTATGTACTTCCTAAGAGTATCCTTTCCCATTACTATTAATTTGCTACATGCTAAATTTCTACATTTGCTAAATTTCTATGAGGAAGCAGAACCACTACTCAATTGAATTGCCTAGTTTTCTACTTTTGACCTAGTATTACATTACTTATCTTTCCTATTGTTACACTCCACACAGTCCTTTAGCAAATATTCTCTAAGCATTTCAGAAACGGTCACAGGCACTAAGGATACAGCAATAAACAGGAGCCTTACATTCTAGGGGAAGAGAAAGACAATAAACAAGTCAACGAAATAATTTTTGTAAAGTAGGTGAAGAAATTAAACCGTGCACTGTGTTTAGATAATAACTCCGGGACAGCACAAAGAAGCAGTAAGTCTAGAATGTGGGGCTAGATTTATTCAACAAGTCAATGATGTATTAAAAAACAAAACAGGGTGGGGGCACTGCTCTAAAGTCAGAGAGACTTAAGGGACACAGCAACCAAATGCAATGTATGGGTCTTATTGGATCATGATTTGAACAAACCAACTGTGAAACTATATTCTGAGGCAGAAATTTGAATATGGATAGAATATTTAATTTTATTAAGGAATTACTATTAATTGTCTTAGATATGTAATGGAAGAAAAGAATACTTTCTAGAATGAATATTGAACTAATTAGGAAGGATCGCCCTCATGTCTGGTATGTGCATTAAACTACTTCTGGGAGGCCCTAGCTGGTTTTGCTCAGTGGATAGAGCATCGGCCTGTGGACTGAAGGGCCCTGGGTTCGATTCCGCACAAGGGCACATGCCCAAGATGCAGGCTAGATTCCCAGTGTGGGGCACACAGAAGGCAACCGGTGAATGATTCTCTCATTATTGATGTTTCTGTCTCTTTCTCGCTCTCCGTTCCTCTCTGAAATCAATAAAAATATTTTTTTAAATACTTCTGAGTAAAAAAAAAAAAATCAGAGAAGGAACAGAAGAAGCATGTGTACAAAAAGGTTGATACTAATGAATGTGATTGAGAAACGGGGGGGAGGGTCATTAAATTATTCTTTATTTTTACATGTGTTTTTTGAAAACTATAATAAAAAGTTAAAATAATTTTTCCTAAAAGAAAAAACCTTTTACCAGAGGGATGTGGGGTGGGAGGTGGTAGGAGGTAGAAGAGGGCAAAGGAGAGCAAATTGTGAGGGAAGGAGACTTGACTTGGGGTGGTGAACACACAATACAATATACAGATGAAGTATGATAGAAGTATATACCTGAAACCTATAAAACTGTAGTAAGCAATGTCACCCCAATAAATTCTATTAAATTAAAAAAGAAAAAGAAATAAAAAACCCTTTCCCCCCTGTCTTCCCTTCTCTCCCATTTTTGTGTATCTGTGACTTTATCCTCGATTTTACATCCGTATCTTGAGTTCTAAATGGTCCATGAGAGGTTTAAATGTTTCTCTTTAAAAATAAAACGTCCTTTTACAGCCCCTCTATTTCCAACTCTTTCCCTTAATTTCTGAAGAAAAGCATATACTTTTCAAAAAGCCTAAGATTTTAGCATCAATAACCTCAAGCCTCAAACTCAACAGATTCAGTGGAAATTAATGAGAATAGTTGATTACTACTTTAAGAGAAGGAAAAGAAATACAATAAGAATAATGCCTATGTGGTTGCTTAAAAATAACAAAACTGTCCGGCCGGTGTGACTCAGTGGTTGAGTGTTGACCTAGGAACCAAGAGGTCCAGTCAGGGCACATGCCCGGGTTGCGGGCTCAAGGAGGCAGCCGACAGATGATATGTTTCTACCGGTATCTCTCTATCCCTCTCCCTTCATCTTTCTTTAAAAACCAATAAATAAATAAAAATTAACAAAACAAAAACTTCCATTTATATTGGTGTCCCCAAAATTGTACAGCTGATAACTCACTTGATTTTGAAAATGAACTGCACACTAATAAACACTGACTTTATGATCATTTAGAATGTGTATACATTTTGGGGGGGAAACCCTGTATGTTGCTCTCACAGGATGATTTGACTTGGTATTTTTACTTGAAAGGTAAATAAATGACAATAGAAAAAAACAAGAACAGAAAACTGAAGACTGTGATGTGGGCAAATAATATCACTGGGTGTCCTGCTGAGTGCAT
>PVJC01010195.1:0-44231 GCA_004026665.1 Murina feae
GACTGGGTCCCCTCCAACTGTCCTACCCTGCAGGCCTGGGTCCCCCGCAACTGTCCTCCTCTGCAGGCCTGGTCCCCCCCAACTGTCCTCCCTTGCTGGCCATCTTGTGGCAGCCATCTTTGACCACATGAGGGCAGCCATCTTGTGATGGTCGATTTGCATATTACTCTTTTATTAGATAGGACTAGAGGCCCAGTGTATGAAATTCATACACATAGAGGGGGTCCCTCAGCCCAGCCTGCACCCTCTACAATCTGGGATCCCTCTTGCAATCCAGAACCACTGGCTCCTAACCACTCACCTGCCTGCCTGCCTGATCCCCCTAACTGTTCTCCCCTGCCAGCCTCATTGTCCTAACTGCCTATCTGCACTCCCCTCCTGTCCTGATTCCCTAACTGCCTAACTGCCATCTTCTCCCTTCTCCTGCAGTGCTGGCCTTTTCCCTTCTGCCTTCTCCTGTGGTGCCTTCTTCCACGGCCTCTGCAAAAGGGATCACGGTGTTGAACCGATCCTCACAACTGCATGGCTGCAGGCCCTCGGCCCTTGAAGCTGCTGTGGCTTTGTCTGGAAAGGCGTCTGGAAGACATCTAGTCTAATTAGCATATTACCCTTTTATTAGTATCAATAGGTTATACATTTAATCTAATGTATTATACTTTCTCCATTTATGATTCTGCACAAAACAACTGACACTTGGAATTTTACCTGGGGCCCTGAGAAAATTTTTAATTAGCTAACCAAAAATTCAAGAATATCCTCTAAATTCTATTTACTGAGTCAGGAAAGTCACTGATTTTTTTATTTGCAATTAAAAGGGTTAAAATTACAAGTGAAGTGTAATATGCCGTTAACTAGAAAATTCAATTATTTAATATACTTCATTTCTTGAAAATTTGTATTAGTAAAAGCTTTACTCTATTTAGCTTGACTTTCTCATAGGTTTAGAAGGTAAATAAATATGATAATGCATGTAAAGAGCTTAGAACAGTACCTGACCAATCAGGTATTCAAATTGTTTGTTGTCACTGTTATTCATTGGCACATGCAGCTAAGGTTACTAAGTGCCTAATGTTTTAGGCACAATTGTAGGTGTTAGAGATAGAGTGGTAAATAAATCAAAGTTTCTGCACTATTGAAATTTTACCTTTGGAAATTTTAATGTGATGGGATTATGTGCTTCCTACTTTTACAGTTATTTTTTTTAATCATTGTCATCATCATCATCTCTCAACCAACTAACAACCAAGGATACACCATCTCTGAATTTAGCACCATATTAAAGGTGCCTATTATATGACATAAACTCTTCTAAGTCTTTCTTAGGGAAATTGTCTCTCTAAACCTCTAGAGCACCTGAAAGGATTTCTTTGGGCTTACAGATCAGGTTGAATGAACTGTTTTATATGTTGAATTGCTAATGAATGTTTAAATAACAAATCTGTGTATGGCAGGATGTGGTTTGATATTTGCTTTTATTATAACCTGATAGTGAGGGGTTTTTTTTGGTTTGTTTGTTTTAATATATTTTTATTGATTTCAAAGAGGAAGAGAGAGAGAGAGAGAGAGAGAGAGAGAGAGAGAGAGAGAGAGAGAAATGGAAACATCAATGATGAGAGAGAATAATTGATCAGTTGCCTCCTGCACACCAGTGGGGATTGAGCCCACAACCCAGGCATGTACCCTGACTGGGAATTGAATTGTGACCTTCTGGTTTATAGGTCAACAATCAACCATTGAGCCATGCAGATCAGGCTCTGATAGTGAGGTTTTGAAGAGAATAACCCTTGATCATCTCAAGATTTCTTTAGAGGTTACTGTTATTTATAAACATAACCTAGGAGTTCTGCATGATCAAATTGGCTCAGGTCAATGCACAGCATAAAGCTGTCAAGCTTTGTAAGAATACTTCAAAAATTAAAGAAGTATTGAATAATTTGCCTAAGACCAAATCAGTAACTCCAGAATAAGATTATTTCAACGGTATGCACTCCAGAACAATTTTGGACAAAATAAGATAATGATGACATGATTCTGGTGAGACTATATGTTTACTATAATCCAACAAATTTTAAGAAATCCAACAAATTTAAGTGCCTGCTCTTAGATTAATCAGGCTATGGATTATTCTTATTAATAGCAATATCTAGAAGGGTTTGCATGAAAATAATTTGAGAAATTCACCTGAATTTCAAAATTTATAGGTGCTTCAGACAATCCCAAATTTAAAAATATTTTTATTGCATAGTCATATGAACCAAGTCATTTTAAAAAACAGGACATCAAAGAAAAGGTATAGAAAATCTGTGAATTTTTATAGCATCTTACAAATCTCAAAGTGATTTACCCCAATTTAATTCTTATGATATTCAACTCTATGAGGTGGTAGTCTCCATTGGTTATATGAGAAAAAAGCTAGGTTTAGTGACTTGGCTAAGGTCATTGACATGTCATTGATATCATTGGCAGAATGTAGACCACAATCTGGAATTGACACTAGATCATGTGGTCTCAATGGTTTGACACCTATAGTCTTAAGCTCTAATTCTTTCTTTTTTACAGAGTAGTGTAACTGAAACTTTACCAATATAGCCTCTTCAGGTGACGGGCAAGAGAACATAATGCCGAAGAGAGAAGGAGAAAATGTTTCTGGCCTGTATAATGTTAAGAAATTTCTCCTTATTTAATTATTGTTAACCCTAAACCCTACTCATGCACAAGCACCATGAAATTCTCAACCTCTAAGTTTTATGCTATTAGGCCATATGAATTTAAAATATCCTAGCTCCATTCATTTCTCACATATTAGTTAGTGTATTTTTCTCCTAGTGTTCTGTCCTCATTTCACTTTTCTGACATGCAGCCCATCATTTTAATTCCAATTCTTCACTATATCAGACTACTCATTTCTCTTTCTGCTTGCTTTTTACTTATGCTTTTCAATAAATTATACATTATTTTAATGTCTTCCTTTATACTGATTGTGCAAATTAAAGATTTTTCTATCTTGCCCAAAGATAGACACTCCCTCCCCACACACACACACAAACCTCAAACACACAGGGACCATCATTTTTCATTTGTTCCATTTGGGTTCTCTCCAATTCATCTGATGAGCACAGATACAGATGTGAAAATATCACCCAATTTATATCCTCTATGAAATTTAGAAAGAACAAGAGAGATCTCATTTTTTCCTACCAATAATCATAAGGTCCCACAGTTAGAAGGGTCCTTGAAAGTCACTGAAAGCAATCACTTGAATATCTTAGGTAATCTTTGTCCATGAAATCTCATCATTACTGGGAATGTGAACTTCTCACACTTATGCTTTCCCTGCATCCTTTCAATATAAGTAGGTAGTGCACATTATGCATTCTGCTACATAATTCAGGTAATCACACAATTTCTTTGAAATCATTGTCTCTTTAATGCAGGGGTAGGGAACCTTCTTTGTGCCAAGGGCCATTTGGATATTTATAATATCATTTGTGAGGCACACAAAATTATCAACTTAAAAATTAGCCTATTTT
Source organism: Murina feae (assembly GCA_004026665.1). Lineage (NCBI taxonomy): Eukaryota > Metazoa > Chordata > Mammalia > Chiroptera > Vespertilionidae > Murina > Murina feae. The sequence continues at coordinate 3,531 of PVJC01010195.1, forward strand.
TTAAAATATATTTTTATTGATTTCAGAGATGAAGGAAGAGGGAGAGAGATATATAAACATCAATGATGAGACAGAATCATTGATTGGTTGCCTCCTGCATGCCTCCCCACTGGGGATCAAGCCTGCAACGTGGGCATGTGCCCTTGACTGGAATTGAACCTGGGACCCTTCAGTTCACAGGGCAATGTTCTACCCACTGAGCCAAACTTGCTAGCGCTTATCCTGTTATTTTGGTCAAATATTTAATTAACTCACCCCTAATGCATTGGCAGGGCCAGATAAGATGATTTTGCAGGCATTATACTGCCCTTGGGACGGACATTCCCCACCCCTGCTTTAATGCAAACCCTTCATATTGCAGGTATGGAAACTAAGGCCTAAGAGAGGAGGAGAAACCTGCTCAGGGTCATGTATCAAGGTGGTGGATATCCTGAAAGTCACATCCCCTGGCTTATAGCCTAGTTCTTGTTTTCTGATGTAACCTATACTTAACTTATTGTCTTGTCAGTATTGCTTCCCCTTTTGAGTATGTTTTCTCCCATTTGGGGTAGGCAAAGATCAACCAAAGGACAAGTTCACTCTTCTGTCTTTATATAACCCTCTACAATATCTAGAACGATATATGGGACACAGCAGTTAATTTATCAGATTTCATAAGTATGCTCTTATTTTCATCTCCTAATTTTCAAATTTCTCAACACATTAAGATAAAACAGATTTATCAATGAATTATTAAAAATTTCCTTTATTTGTCACTTCTCAGTATCTTGTATTTATCATTTAGTCCACCATCTCACTAACTTCAAGACTGAATTAGCATTGTAATTAAGATCCAGGAAACAAGTAATCACTACATACAGGTAGCTTTTCTTTCCATTTCTGAGTCACAAATAAACCATTGTGTCAACAGGATATAGAATGAAAAGTTGCTTAAAAACTGACATTTCTGTTCAGTACTCATAACCCCCAGTTGGTGAATTCCCATGTTTGAATAAGGTGATGTGCCACTTCTTCTCTAAGATGGCCATGAAAAACTAGAACAATTGGGAAAGTACATATTATGAAAGCTATCCCATATAATAAAACCCTAATATGTTAATTGACCAAACAAAACAAAAGGTTGCTATGATGAGCACTGACCACCAGGGGGCAGACACTCAACACAGGAGCTGCCCCCTGGTGGTCAGTGTGCTCCCATAGGAGGAGGGCCACTCAGCCAGAAGCCGGGCTCAGGGCTGGTGAGCACAGCAGCAGTGGTGAGAGGCTCTCCTGCCTCTGCTGCAGGAGGGCAGTAAGGAGCAAGGGGTCCTGGACTGTGAGAGGGTATAGGCCAAGCTGAGGAACACCCCCCCACACACACTCACACCCAGTGCATGATTTTCATGCACCGGGCCTCTAGTACTAGTATCCTTCCTGTGACGTTGTGTATAAACTATTTAATTTACTATAAAATATTTTGCAAAAGCAGGACCATTATTTAAAATTTCAAAATGAACCTGCTAAAGATTATTTCCAGTAAATAATTTTTAAAAGGCAAAAGAGAAAAATTTAGAATAGAATAAAATATTTCAACCAATCTCCCCTTGCTGTTCTATTGTGAAGTGTATTAATTAAAAGAATAGGGAATTCAGTGCAGGTAAATGCACTAGTTTTGTAATTCAGTCTTTTATAAACCATTTCTTCACAGCCTGGGATATGTAGGGACAAAGAATTAAACTTTAAAACAGTTAAGGAAGTTTACTTAGTGATAAGTTGAGCTAGTCCTTGGGAATAGTTTGGTTTCTATTCCATAGTAATAGTGACAAGAATATCTTGGGCTTGCCCTGGCAAGTGAGTGTGGCTCAGTTGGTTGGATGTCATCCTGTGGACTGAGCACGGAAAGGTTGCTAGTGGGATTCCCAGTCAGGACACGTACCTAGGTTGTGGGCTCCATCCCTGGTAGGGCGCATGTAGGAGATGTTTCTCTCTCCCTCTCCCTTTCTGTCTCCCTAAAAATCAATTAAAAATTTGTTTTTTTAAAAAGAACATCTTAGGCTTAAGCCACTTGTATAGTGAAAAATTCACCCCTAAAGACAGATGGGCCTTGGCCACTGTGGTTTAGTTGGTTGAATGTAGTCCCATGTACTGAGAGGTCACCAGTTCAATTCCTGGTCAGGGCACATGACTGATCTGATCCCCAGTAGTGGGAGTGCAGGAGGCAGCAGATGGATATTTCTCTCTCATTGATCTCTCTCTCTCTCTCTCTCTCTCTCTCTCTCTCTCTCTCTCTTTCCCTTCATCTCTCCCTAAAAGTTAATAAAAACATATTTTTTAAAAAATTAAAGGGAGATGGACTACCCATCTAAAATTACTAGGGTATATTTAAGGTATGATGACAATAATGCACTCTGCTGGGTCAGAGACTACTAGCTATTCACCAAAATTTGTTCTCCCTTTGTTCCTTAGTAACAAAGTCGCAGAAATCACAGTTCTTCCCAGCCAGAGACTACATTTCCCAGCCCTGTATGCAACCACCAATGGAACCCTTAACATATCACAAGTATGTTCCCCCTACTCTCCCTTTCCTATCTGCTGGAATTGAGATGTAGAAGGAGCAGTTTCAACCACCCAGATAACAGTGGCCTTAGGAAATAATGAAATAACATGAAGGGACAAATATGGCCCCTGCTTGACTGTGTGCAGCAAAGGTGCCTGCTCACCCACCTTGCGCTGTTACATGAGGGTGCAATACTTTTCTTTATAGGGTCATTTTGTTTCAGTGACTAAGCCTTTTAGCCTAACAAATGTAACTAACACTTATCATATACTAGAAACTCTTTAAAGACCTTATGATCACATGTGTCTGTTGCATCCATGTACTTGTCCCAAAGCACTCCCCATACTTTAGGTCATAACTGAAATGCAACTTCTCCACAAATTCACAGCTATTTACCTCTAAGCTTCCCCCAGCTGAACATAACCTTGTTTGTTCATTTTTCACTAGACTTCTCATTTTCTAACCTTATAAAGTGAATTCTGTTTGCCTATGTCTTTTACCAGAGCAAGCTTCATGAGAGTGAGTCCCTACCTTATTCTCCTGTACAGCCTCTAAAATGTCAGTACTGTGACTTTCTCAAGAGTGCTTATTGACTCACCGAAAGACTGAAACATTTGTGCTTCATGCTGTTTGTCTATAATCTCCTATAGCGGAATGAGCCTGGAGCAGGTACACATTTGACATGGGCACAGAAGCAGAAAAAAAATGATCTAGGTACTAGAATTGATAAGTTGACCCTAAAACAACTTTTACCTCTAACCCTGCCAGCTTACGTCTTATGGTGGCTTCTGTTTCTAGCATCAGACCAAAGATAAAGGAAAGTGATGCATGATAGTTAACCTTAAAGAGTTTACACTCATGACCAAAAGTCCTAACTGGATTTTGGGAAAGTGCTCTGTGCTAACAACTTTTGTCTTCTTACAAAGAGTTAGTAGAGTCAGGGACTGAGTAAGCCAAGAATCATTTTGAATCTAAAACCTATACTGTTACATAAAGTTGTTTTTTGTCAACTTGCTTTCACATCTCACCATTATTTTTACAATATTGCAGAGACCCAGGTGCCATGTTTGGCACTAAAGAGCAATAGATATTGGTAAAAATTGAAATTTAGCTGAAATTTTCAATGAAATGATTTAGAAACAAATAAATATGCTTACCAAATTGCAAATGAGATTTTTGCAGTGAAATTTATTATTTTTCCCTAACATTCTAAACCGATGTAAAATGCAAGATTTGAGCCAAGTAGCCCAATAAACTTGTTTTTCTTTTTTGTACTTTGAAATAGCATTATTCAGTAGCACTTATTAATTCCTTATGCTGGAAAAAGGGGAAAATTAAAGATAAAAGTGTGAAACAGTAAAAATTAGTTTATTATTGATGAGCCCAAAAGACTAGGATGTGAATATATTATCCATATACTAGTAGACTTGATTTTCTTCCATTCCTTAAAAATAATATTTATAAAATAATGTAGGTTTCATGTACTCATCTCCCAGAGATAACCATCATAAATAATTCAGTAGGCAATCTGGTTGATTTAAAACATATATAATTATGTCTTCCAAGAAATGTGTGACCATTACATAGAGAGTATTTTATGATCAGTTCTTTTCACTTAACATATCATGAAAAATGTCTCATGTCATTAGTCTTCTATGGCATTATAGTTAATGCTGAATAATGTTCTACTGTATAGATATGTCCTCATTTATTTAACCAAACCTCCATTACAGGATATCCCTCCTCTCTTTGTATCTCTTCATTCCTTCACATTTATTTCATTTATACCCATTTGCACAAAATATATGGGTAAAACGTTATCAATTATTTAATAAGATATTCTATGATAAATTTGTCTTTTTGTCAAAGTTTCTTAAAATTTATTTAAAAAGAATATTTCTGCTTCTTTAGCTCAGCTGATAAAAGGTAAATTAGACAAATGTTCTACACCAAGCCTGTCAAACTCACTGACCGCGAGTTTGACATGCTTGTTCTGCACATACGGTTCTCTGTACCTGTCAGCATCTCCTTTTATTAGTTGCTATGTCCACTTTAGACATCTTTTCATGCACTTCACTGAGGCCACAAAAGAAACACAACATTAAGTGTGGTCAGTAGCCACACATGATGGAAAGAAGAACCAAACATGTAAGTATGAGATACAGTAGCACATACATGCCCACATGAGCAGCCTGCAATAAAAAAGTATATGTACCTAATTCCCAATAATCATATCATTTTCAAACTCACACTTAGAAGTATTATTATTTCCATTTTACAGATAAAACATTACATTTCCAAGAAGTTAAACTCAGACCACACAGATGGTAAGGGGCAACACCAAATTTGAAACTTTGAGTATATTTGGCTTCAAAATTCATGCTCTTAACTCCTGCCAGGTGGTCCTTATTCTGCCCACATAAAACAAAGCAGGATTAACTTTGAAAATTAAAAACACAATCCATTTAATGTGCAATATTACTAATGTGCAATATCACTTTTTATCTTTTATACCTTAAGGTCAGAATAATACTCTTCTTAAAGACAGATTGTTTCCAAATAGAAGATTTCTAGACATTAACTTCACATCTCATCTTTCCTTACCAAAAATAAGATTTTAAAAAGGAAAGAGATTCCTTTTTCATTACATACATTACTTCCGCTCAAGTAAAAATAATGAGTGGGAAGGCAATGACATGCAGAAAAGTAAAGAAAACATTATTAGAGTTATTTTTTACCATATTATTTTTATTATTTTTTAACCATATGCAATAGTTAACCATATGCTTAACTATTCATGCTTCCAGGCCTGGGTTGATTGAAAACATTTATTGTATATCCAAGCTTGACACAAAATCATACCAAACTAAAACCAAAACACCCCATGAAGGGAAAACTATTATTAGCCTTTTAGTTCTGTTTCTTTTTTTAATATATTTTATTGATTTTTACATAGGAGAAGGGAGAGGGATAGAAAGTTAGAAACATCAATGAGAGAGAAACATCGATCAGCTGCCTCCTGCATGTCCCCTACTGGGGATGTGCCCGCAACCAAGGTACATGCCCTTGACCGGAACCGAACCTGGGGCCCTTGAGTCCACAGGCCGACGCTCTCTTCACTGAGCCAAACCGGTTAGAGCCTTTTTGTACTCTTTCAAACTCTTCCCAGAAAGATGATAATGAAATATTTGGAAAATCTTATTATACTGTAGATTGATCTTGAATTGAATGATATTCTGCAAGTGTAAAATGACTAGTTTCTCTATCATACATGAGTCAACTTTCTTTATCCCTTTCTAGGTGGGAAAGTGGGAGAAAATATCAATCAAAAAAGATCTAACAATTCAAGTTTACTGCTTCTCACATTTTAATTTTTAAGTCAATGCATTGTAATATCCATGACTAAAAAAATAAGAGAATCAAGCATTGTGTTTTTCTTTTTGAGTCTTTCTGGTTCCCAATTAACCAGTTATTGCATTTAACTAATATAAAATATGTGTGCATGATGTATTCTTTATATAATTTCAATATGCATCAATACTTAATACAATTCTCACTGTCAGTAAAGCTCCTCATCCCCTGAGGAAGAGCCCTGTGGTATAGGATGTGGCCTACAAGTCTGTCATCAAGTTTGCATTACTTTGGAAATTAATCAAAAGTAAAAATGGTAATGAAAACACAAAACCACACTTTACCAACAAAAGTAATAAAGATTTAAAAATATTAAAGCTCAGTGCTGAGGCAAGTAAGAAATAGGAGAGTTGCTCTTATACATTTTTGGCTGTAATATAAATTAAGTTTTCCTGTAAATTAATTGGCAACCATAATAACAGAAATCTGAAATGTGTGTATTCTGTTTGATCTATTATTTTATTGCTGGAAACCCTCCTAGGGAAATAATCTGAAATGTAGGTAAAGATTCATGCAAAAAGGGAGCCAATGTAGAATTATTTAAAATGTTAAATAATTGAAGGTAACCGAAATATCCAATATCAGGGAAATATTTAAATAAACTATGGGAAATTATAGAACTATCACAATTATTTCCAAAAAGTTGTTTACTGGCATTGTAACTTTCACGTGACATATTAAATAAAAGATAAGCTATAACATTACATAAATAATAGGATCCACATTAAATAAAAAATGAAAAGCCTGCGAAAAAGTAAGCCAGAATGCTGACTCTTGTTCTTTCTAGATTGTAGGAGAATAAAGTTTCCCCCTTTGCATTTTTCTATTTTTCTGTATTTTTGAAATTTACTGCTCTGTGCTTTCTAAATTTTCTACAATAATCATTTGTTTCCTCAAAAGTAAAAAATAAATTGAATTCACTTGACAGGACCAATATTTGTGAAGGTCACACATGTCCACTGCCACATCCCTTGGTTGTTTCTTACACTAATGGTGTTTCAAAAAAAAAACACACAAAAACAGCAAATGTTTCCAATAGCAAAAATGTGTCACTTCTCTTCAAATTGTAGATTCTTTATAAGAGTAACACAAGACTAAGTGAAATCAGTCAGACAAAGACAAATACTATGTGATTTCACTTATATGTGGAATCTAAAGAACAAAGCAAACAAACAAAACAGAAAAAAAAACAGATACAGAGAACAGACTGAGGGCTGACAGAGGGGAGGAGGGTTGGATGACTGGCTGGAAAAGGTGGAGAGATTAAGAAGTACAAATTGGTAGTTACAAACTATTCACAGCGATGTAAAGTACAGTGTAGGGAATATAGCCAATAATATTGTAATAACTATGTATTATGCCAGGTGGCTACCGGAAATATCAGGGGAATCACTTTTGAAAAGTATATGATTGTCTAACCACTATGCTGTACACCTGAAACAATACAAAACAAAAACATTGCGGGTTTTGTTTTTCATTTTAAACAGTGACTTCTCTTATCCTAGAATACCACAGTATTTCTGTTCTTATATTAAAGTCTCAGTAATTATAATAGCTAACTGATACATTAGAATATCATCCTTTTGAAACACATTTTTCATAATTCTCAGATCTCTTTGAAACAAGCATGGAATAGTAACAGTGCCTGCTCTATACTATACTCCTAGTACACTTCTATTGTGTTCTTTTAGCAACAACTAAATAAGACATAAATTTAATTTCTGGCAAGCATTTGCAATTTATGACTCAAGAACTCTCTGGGAAGAGAATTTGATGTACTTTCCACCTGCCCTTTTATCAACATTAAACACAGTATGTTTTACTACAACTTACTTCTGACATTTATCAGTTGTTTTTATTTGTTTTTCTGCCAACCTCAGCCTTGTCAGCAGGACTTCAGCATGTCAACAATGGTAGCTCATGCCAATTAGACACTTCAAATAAACTGTTCTTTTTGGAACTGTACACACTGAATAGAGCCCCAAAATGTAAAGAATGATTATCATAGAGGTCAAGGGTAAGGAACCAACACATTCATGCTTTTCCCTGGTAAGCCAACCCTGACTCCCAACAGAAAGAAGGAAGGGAAGGAGGGAAGAAGGAAGGAAGGAAGGAAGGAAGGAAGGAAGGAAGGAAGGAAGGAAGGAAGGAAGGAAGGAAGGAAGGAAGGAAGAGAGGGAGGGAGGGAGGGAGGGAGGGAGGGAGGGAGGGAAGGAAATGCATCATGATTGTAAGTTGTTTGGTGTTTTGCAGCAATATGATATTTTTATGTTGTTTGGAAACAATATTGATGATTAGAGTATATTTCCATAGTTTGAATTAATAAGTGATAGAACTCCATTTTTCATGAGTTATTATAAAGGTAGTAGGAAATTTTTGTCCTGAGGATTCTACGCACACTCTTCCCACACACATGTGCACAAATCCTCTGGAAAAATGGCTTCAAGAAAGTCTCCCTTCTCTTTTATTTAACAAGGTGGCTATGCACCTTGCCATCCTGGGCTAACAGCCAGGAGAAGATTATGGCAAAAATAATCATCTTTGCAACATTAAAGAAAACATGAAACTGGCACTATGATTCAGAGGCTTATTTCTTTCCCTCTAAATACGATACCACATTTTTGTATTTTACTTAGGAAATGGTTTTCTGCAAGATGTATCTGGGCTGGGGGAAGAGTTGTTTTCTTTTCAACAAATAGCTAGACATGCTGAGAGATTTCCTGTTAAAACTGTGTAAGGCATTCTACTACTTAAAAGGGAAATCAGTGTTGATGAAAGATGCCAGTTTGACAGGCATGGAAAATGAAGGAAACATTCTTTATTCCCAGGGCACATCATCTCAAAACGAGGAATCATCTCTTATGGTTAAAAGGGTCATACCTTATTGTTTAATATTCATTGAGAGTACACGCATGCTAGATGATGGAAAGATACACAGGAGGCACAGTCTCTGTCCTCTAAGACAGTACATTCCTCAAACCAGCACATTCCTAGTCTCAGGGGCATAATATACAAGACTAGTGGCTCCTACTTTAAAAAGGTCCAAGATAACAAAAGCAAGGGTCCAAGGCATTAAAAAGGAAGGGTCAAACTCACTCAGTTTTGGCATCTTTACTGGTCCTTGTAAGTGTTGCCCCTCTGTAAAACTAACAGTGAGGACTGTTAGGATTCATAGCTGTTCCACAGTTTCTTATATTATTATCTGTGGGCAATATTCATCACAAGCTCTATCTACCTCTACCCCATTTCCATAGGTTTTAATTTTCTTAAATACTCGTTCATTGTGCTACTTCAGACAGTATATAAAACCTGGGAAAAATCATTTGGCTCCATCGCCTCAAATATAGTGAGTATCCATGGCACTAGGTGTCCTGCATTAGGTAGGTAGTGGTCCTAATTTAGTATGAACTGAGAGTGAGCATGGGGAATATAACAACTCCCATGGGAGTGTATTTGCATTAGTCAAGTGAGTAGGTTGTAGGAGGAATTAATTGAACTTTGAGTATATGTGCTATATGGAAATTTGTGGTAAGGGATGAAGAATTTAGGATAGCCTAACATCATACATTTTCTCCACCTGACTTTGAGTCCATATGTTGATAAGGTCTGCTAACAAAAACTTGCTTCAGGGAACAGGTGACAAAAAAAAAACAACAACAAACTGACACAGAATAGGAGAGAGCGGCAGTGATCCCATTTCTGGATGGAACAGTATGGCTCTAGCAACACACTGAGGACTGAGAAGCAGTTTGGTATGTTGAAGGAGTGGGTAACATTGGGAGCCCTGAAGGGGAAACAGTCCATGTAAAGACTGTACCATTAGTTGTGTGTGGCAATGGCAATAAGTCAGAGCAGAAAACCATGGAAGAATTGGCTTTGAGCATGTGAGATACTAGCTGATCCCGGAAATAATTGAAGAGACTCAGGTAGTGAGAGCTGTGACCCTCCTAATTGCAGGGAATACCTGTGACTGTTTATTGGGGTGCTAAAAGTACTGACTTTCATGTGATCTCATTTGTTCCCAGATTGAGAAAGGGCTATAGTCCTTGAATAATGAAGAAAACATTCGAGACATTTTTTTCTAAACAGGGTACTGTGCCTCTCCAAGACCATGCCCACCTCTTATACACACAAGGCTTGTACAGAAGTTAGGATATTGAACTCTCATGCCCTCTCAAGGAGACCTAAGAGCATCACACATTTATGTCCAAAGCCACTGGAATTCCATAATGGTTTTTGTTTGAGTTCCAAGTTTGGAGCTCCTGGGGACAACAGGCTGCAATGATGTAGCGTGGGGCCAGTCCATAGCTGTCTTTGTCGTAGTGAAAGAAATTTCCTGAAGGTCTGTGTGTCCCTTGCCTTTTCCCCTTATTCCCAACACAACATTTTCACAACTTTACTCTCTGTCCCCTGAGTGCTCTATCTCTAGAGATTGTGTCTTTAGTTTTCACCAACCACTGCCTTCTTCTTTCCTTCCTCCCTCAAATTTCTTCTTAGGGCCTGGGACTGAGAGCTTCCCCAGAGAGCCCCTCGTTCCTAATCACTTACTCCCAAGTTCTGAACAAAAACCTAAAGCATCTGGAAGTTCCAGCTGATTTAAGATGGCTCATTGTGCCAGTATCCCACAGGCTGCCCTGAGTATCGAAGGGTCTATGTGTGTGATGAGAAATGGTACTCAATGACTTGCACATTTAGAAGCTGCTTCTTTTTCATTATCATATTTTATTCATCAGCAACCAGAAGGCTGAAACTTTGTACCAACAAAAATATGTAAGGAAATTTACTCACCGCTTATTCAACAGTCCAGAGGAAAAACAAAAAAACAAAACAGTTTATAATCTATTGAGGCATGATGAAAAAAGAACTTTGCAATTTTCTTTTAAGAAGTAGTATTGGAGGATTTTAAACCTTGGAAGTATGTTAATATAGGTTCTGCTGCTATTTTAAAACAATAAAATGCAAAGTTGCCATTCTGACAACGAAGCTTCAAATGGATTGGTATTTATTGCATTATTAAAATTGTGTCCTCTGTGAAATTATCTAAGCATTGTGTGGGAGAGGGGAAGAAAACATTAAAATAGGCCATGGTGTAGCAGCAGTGGATGACTTTCCACCCTCTCCAAATAGATGTTTGTTTTAGAGAAATATTTCACTAACACTTTGTCACACTGTTCACTTCTCATTACCATTTCAAATGCACTTTCTGTGCTCTAAGGTACCTCTCCACTGCCCCAGGGCTTTTACAAGACACTAAAAAGTTTAGTTGCCATGCATAATATACAACACAAGTTACTAGTATGAATTTTAAGCAGCGTTTTCCTTGATCACATTCCAGAGCCCCTCTAGATCCAACAAGTAGGGGGAGAACTTATTTATTTATTGTCCCTTCTTTTTTAAAAATTGTAACCCTTGCTATTGCTCTGGGCACACATTCATAATTAAAAACTTAAAATTAGAACACAGGAAAACATATGCATTTTAAGGCAATTGTCAAAACAGAAATAAATGCCTAGATGAAGACTTTAGCAGAGGCAAAATGAGAGACATAAATATTATTAAGGAAGTTATAACAGAATAGACCAATACTGTATAATGTTAAATACAGTTTCTTAGACAGCAAAATGTACTGGTAAATATGGATGAGAGGTTAGAGCTTGGCTCTGGAGTCAGACTGCCATTGCCTATGTTTGAATACAGGCTCTGCAATTTACTAGCTGTGTGACCTTGGATAATCCACGTAAGCTCCCTGGTTTTGGCTTCCTCTTTTGTAAAATGGGAACGATAAGACAGTATCTCATATATGGATTATAAGAGTTCATACAGGTAAAGCACTTAAAACAATGTCTGGCAGCCTGGCTGGTGTGGTTCAGTGGCTGTGTGTTGAACTATGAATTAGGAGGTCATGGTTCAATTTCTAGTCAGGGCACATGCTCAGGTTGCAGGCTCCATCCCCAGTGTGAGGTGTGCAGGAGGCAGCTGATTGATGATTCTCTCTCATCAGTGATGTTTCTACATCTCTCTTCCTCAGTCCTTTCCCTTCCTCTCTCTGAAATCAATAAAAACATATCTAAAAAAACAATGTCTGGCAGATAGTAAGTGTGTAATAAACACATTGTTTATAATTGCTATTCTATTGTTATTATTATTCCTCTAATTATTATTAGCTATAATAGGGGGAAAAACATAATTTGATTACATGTGTTTTGGCCATGAACATAAATCTTCATTTATGGAAAATAGTAAAAAACAAAATAGCTGAAAGAAAGTTCAATGGAAATTATATGCCCTGTACTTATAGGTGGAAAATAGCGAGAGCCAACAGCTAAAAGGTAGGTACACACTATAGGTTACATTGGTGGGTTTGTAAGAGAGAAAGATGAACTTCTAAATATTGACTGAATCAGTTCAAGAGGTTTTTATCGGCACTTTTAAATGTTAGATCTTTGAGCAGTTGAATGAACCATAGTAGCTTTTGTGAAGAAGTGCTTATGTGCTTAGCAATTCTTGGAGTCCTAGGTTTTGCAATTGAAGAGACGGAATCTACAGCTCATTTCAGGTTTAGAATTATGTGATTCTATAACTTACAACATTTCACATATTTTATTATATTACTTGCATCCTTTTAGTTAAAGCCTATGAAGAGTAACTCTTTACCTGTACATTTCATCTATGTTGCTTAACTTTTATTTTTATCCTCAGTTCTCTACCCCACAGTCCTAGCTACTCTTCTGATTTTAAAACCATATACCCTAAATATAAATGTACAAATAGAATTGTATACTTCTTATTGAAAAATAACCACTTTTAAACTTCTCACAGGCTTTGCCTTTCATTGACAATTTTATCTGAAGGACACATTTGGGAGTCATTGTAGATTACAGTCTTTCTTTCAGCACCTACAAACAATTGGGCACCAATTCTGTAGATCACATCATCCAAATAATAAAATAATATTAACCAGTTATTGAGCACTCACACCAGGTACTGTGCAATATCACTGTAGGCTCAAAGAAGTTAATAGCTTTCCAAAAGCCGCAGAGATAGTAAATGGAATTGCTGGAATCCAAAGTTATTGCTCACAGACTCAAAAGCCCATGCTCACACCATGCTGCCTCTTCTGTCACTTTGTTTCATCTTCCACAGCTTTACTCCAAACCACTATTTCTCATTTGGATCAATGAAGCAACCTCTTAGTTGACTTCCTTGACTCCACATTTAACCATCCTCCACCCAGTCTTTATTCCAAGCTGCTGCTAGATTTAGCTTCCTGAAATGCAAATGCAATCATGTCACTTGCATGCTCCCCACGGTCTTTAGAATAGAATTAAAATTTCACAGATGACATAGAAGGCCCTTGGTAAAGTAACACTTGCCCACCTTTCTAGCCTCACCTCCCCACTTTTTGCTCTGAATAAACTAAGCTAGCCTTAGCTTCTCCAATAATTCCATGTGTCATGCCTCTGAGTTTTTGCACATGTGATTTCCACTGCCTGAAAAGGTCAACCCCTTTTTGAGACCTAACAAACTCCTGTGTGTCTTTTAAGACTCTTCAGCTGTAGAAGGAGGTGCTCAGTATGTATCTTTTGACTAAAACAACAATAATACAGGCTACTTTCTTTTTTAAATTAAGGGATAGAGATGAACATGAGTAAATACAGGAATATGATTTTCTAAAATGCTATAAAAAGTGCATTTTGGGCTTATGCTTCTAGAAATTGTTTTCCCAGCCATGACCTCCCATCTGTGAAATGTTGCTCAGTGAGCAGATCATAATTATGAAATATAATGTTTGCACATTAGGCATTAGAATCCTTGCTATGTTCATTAAATATACATTAGTTGACATTTACAAGTGTTTTATATATATTATGAAATGGTAAAATACATTTCTGCTCTATGAATAAATTCATTACCACATTCAACTCAAGTTTTTATTAACCTCTTACCCTAAGTGTTAATATTTCTCATCCTATTGGGAGCAATAGGACACATTCCCCACATTAGCTTCTAAGAGGTCACTGATTTGTTTCTAGTTTGTCTGGTCACTATGAGTTGGCACAGAGTTACCTTCATAAATGATTCAAGGTAATGGGAAATATTAAAATTAAATAAATAACAGTAAAAATGTGGCTCCACAAGTGAGAAATGTTCACTAGAATATCACTTCTCAGGGGAATCATCCCACTTAAGCCATTCATTGAAAGTTGTTTCAAGGACATTCTCACAGGAAATAAGAAAAGCTGTTGCATGCACTATAGGGTGGTTTTTTGAGGTAGCTGGGGAGTGTTGCGGGGGGTAAGAGATCAATCGAAGGACTTATATGCATGCATATATATAAGCATAACCAATGGACACAAGACACTGGGGGAGTGGGGTAAGGGCATTTGCCGGGGGTAGGGGTGGCCAGGGGGTTAATAGGGGGGGAAAAGGAGACATATGTACTATTATTTAAACAACAAAATAAAAGTAAAATTAAAATTAAATAAAATATATAGTGTGGACTCTGGAAAAGCTCAGGATGACTTTACCAATAACAAGATTTTACATAGACCTCAGGCGGCTCAGTGATATTGGTTTAAGAAATAAGCATGTACACATATTTTAATTACATTTCTGTGCCATACCACTAAAATATATTCAACATAATTTGATATTAAGAATTATTATCTAAAATGTTACATCACTTCCTATAGCCACATCAGTACATTCTATAAAGAGTACATATATGCGTGGATGATAAATATATTTATGATTATGCAGGAAAATAATCTCTCCTTTTCATTTTTAAAAATTTCTTTTTTATGTATTGATTTTTTTTTTTAAAAGTGAAGAAAAAAAAGAAAAAAATTATTGATTTGTTATTCCACTTATTAGTGCATTCACTGGTTGATTCCTGTATGTACCCTGGTCAGGGATCAAACCTACAACTTTGGTATCTCAGGGCTATGCTCCAACCACCTGAGCTACCCCGCCAGGGCAAGCCCCTCTCCTTTTTTAAGTACCATCCATTTTTTGTCTCTAAACCCTAGACAACCCTCTTTCTGAGCATCTGAGTTTCTCTCCCAGCTCCCTAAAGAATCTTACTTCAAAAACGTTTTATGTTCTTCTTTCTCCTATCTTTTCCTTTCTTCTCTCACTCACTACTAGAGTCACCCTACTACTCTTTATCTCTACATAAGCATAGTAAGTTTTATGAAGGTAAATAATTTCTTAACACTTTTCTACCTCTTGGATATCCAAGCTCCAGAAAATTGATAAACGTTCAAAATGCAGAACCACCACCTAAATATTCTATACCACCTTCTTATGTGTCTATTGATCTGGCCCCCTCATAAAAGTAGAGTTTCCTGATATCTGGATTTAGCACGAGTCCTCATTGCCATCTTACATCCTGGAATCAGAATTAAAACAAGTTAAAATTGGAAAACTTCTTGTCGATAATCCAATCCTTACATGTAAAGATAATTAAATTGAGGTTCAGAAAAATGAAATGCCTTGCTTAAGAAAAAAAAAAGAGTCTGTACTATCTATCTCTTGGTTTGCTATTACTTTATCTTTGCTTTTCTCTTTCTGCTCTGGCTTTCTGAGTTTGATTCCTTATCACTCAAACAGTATTTGTTTTGGATCTTTGCTCTCTATCTGGATTTGGACTGTTACTCTACTGATTATAGTATGCTAATCCCTTGTCTTGGGATGTCAATTAAGTTGTGTTCCTGGGCTGCTCATCAGCCTCAACCTGGTATAATCTAGATTCTAGTTTGAGCCTTAGCTTTTGCCATCCATCTATGACATACAGATCTTATTTTCTCTATCATGCCATGATCAGATGGTTTAGTGACACAGACGTCTGTAAAACAGAGCTAAAAAATTACTTCCTTCCTCTGAAGGCAATTATGCCTAAAGAGGTGAATATGGATCCATCAGCTTAGAAAACAAAGACATAAATGTTCTCTGCTTGGTGAAAATCACTGAACTGTAAAATGGACTATGTTCAAATCATATAAATGCCATCTCTAAACACATCATATTATCATCCATCAAGAAACCCTACACAATCACATCTGAGTAAATGTGACATGGCCTCTTCCACAGCTAAAATTTCTACTGGGCCTATGAGATAACAAAATAAATTTACTGAAACTCACAAGCATGATGACAATGGAGCAATATTTTAAACACCACATTATTTTAATTATAAGTTAAACGGGGGTGGGGGGGAGGTAGAAAGAGTTTTGCAATACTGATAAGAAAGATGTTAACTGCTGCCAAGTTAGGGGTAAAGAAAAAAAAACCGTGGCCCTAGCTGGATATATCAGTTGGTTAGCATATTGTCTCAGTATACCAAGGTTGTGGGTTTGATCCAGGGTCAGGGCACACACAAAAATCAACCAATGAATGCATAAATAAATCTAACAACAAATCAACGTTTCTCTTACTCTATAAAAAAATCAATAAAAAACCAAAAATGCATTGCCAAATATTTTTTTACAGACGAGTATTGAAAAAGTATGTTCCTTAGTCTTATTCACAAACAGAAAATACGTTGCTCACACTTAAAGAAAATGAAATCAAACAGGATAACACATCAGCAGAGAGACTTCAGACATGTCCCCGAGGCATACTAGCTCATCAAACTTGTGAAACAGCACTTCTCTAGCTAGACAGAGTCTTCCTTCAACTGGGTAGATAGGCCTGGTAAATGCATAAGCAATTAGCTTTGTGCTGAAGCAGAAAGAGGAAAAGGAAAAGAAATAAATGCACACCATATCAATACATTCCCAAAATAATCTGACTTTGCTCTCTAATCATGGAGATTCAGTGATCTTTATAGAATTTTGGGCTGGATTTTTAATAAATTTGGAAGCTAATATGGAAGAAAGATTTTAAAAAACTGTATTTACAATAGCTGACTTTGTCTATTAATAAGGTATAAAGTGAAGCTTTCCCATCATTTGTGCTCCATTTGGAACATAAAATTAGCTTTGGGTCAAGATGGTGGCATAGGTAAATGTGGCATTTACCTCCTTTCACAACTACATTAAAGTTACAACCAAACTACAGAACAACCGTCATTCAGAACCTCCTGAAATCTAGAAAATGGAAGTACTACAACTAAGTATAGAAGAAGCCACATCAAGAACAATCTAATCTCACACCCACATGTGGTGGATAAAAATTGGGAGAGATATCTTGGCTTTAGAGGTCTCCCCTGAGGAACGAGAGGTCCCAAACCCACCACAGCCCCCAGCCTAGTATTCCAGTGCCAGGAAGAGAAGTCCTCATAACTTCTGGCTGTAAAAACCAGAAGGATTGAGGTTGAATGAGATGGAAGCTGCTGAAGACCTAGTAGTTCCACTGAAAGGGCCAGCGCAAGGACTTACTCTGACTCACTCCCTCTGAGTTCCAGCACTGGAGCAGCAGTTGAAAAGCCCCAGGGACATAGAAGGAGGAACTGAATTGTCTGGCATCAGGGTGAGAGTTGGAGGGGCAGTTTTGTCCCAGACAAAAGTGCTGGCAGAGGCCATTGTGTCTTTCATGAGCTCTTCCCCCATAGAGTCAGCAGGTGGGTTCTATATCTGAGACTCAATCAAACTGGCTAACACTGTTTGCCCCACCCTGGTTATTCCCTAAGATCCTGCCCCACCCAAATTGCTGGCCCACCCGAATTGTTTCCAGTGGCTTTCCCATAGGAATGGCCTGTCTTGGCTCATGCTTCAGATTTTCCTAAAATTTCTCAAACCAGAAGCATCTGGCCTCAGCATGCCCAGTAACTTTTGCTAAGTTGCCCCAGGCCTGGCACTAGCAGCAGCTGTCTTTGGTTCACAGCTTGGCCTCTCTTGGGAACCTCCAAACATAGCACAAGTAGCAGCCATCTGCAGATCTCTTTGTTGCTTAAGCCAGGAGGCCTCAGGCAGAACACAGGCATTGGCTGACCTAGACCTGCACCTCCCTTGAGGCCTCAGAGTCATAACACCCAATGTACAGCTTCAGAACACGTCAAAGCACCACACAACCACCTGCAAAAGTGACACATTCAAGAGAAAGACTCAGGGGAAACTGTAGTCCCACTGAAGTAATTCCTGCTCTATGGTATGGGCTCTTGCACAGCTGATACTCCACAGTGGTCAAGCCCAATCCTTATGGCTAATCACTGGGAGTAAATCCCTCCCATTGATGTGTCAATAGCAATTAAAACTCAACTACAATAGGAGGGTGTACACAGGGAACTTCAGGTGGGGAGGCAAGTGCACATCTGAAGTTCCTTGCTCAGGGTAACAGGGAGGCTTCGCCACTGGACCCTGCAGAACACCTACTATGTAAGTTCACTCCATGAATCCTGGGAGACATAGCACCTCTACCTGATACATAGAAACAAACACAGGATGGCTGTCAAAATGAGGAGACAAAGAAACAGGTCCCAAATGAAAGAACAGAACAAAACTCCAGAAAAACAACTAAACAAAATGGAGACAAGCAATCTACTGGATGCAGAATACAAAACACTGGTTATAGTGATGCTCAATGAACTAGTGAGGACCTCCACAGCATAAAGAAATACACAAAAACCATAAGAAAGAACCAGTCAGAAATGAAAGACACACTAACTCAAATGAAAAATAATTTACAGGGAGTCAACAGTAGAGGAGATAAAAACGATAAATCTGCAATTTGGAATACAAGGAAACACAAAACATCCAATTAGAACAGCAAAAAGAAAAAAGAATATAACAAAATTGAGGATGGTGTAAGGAGCCTCTGGGACAACTTCAAGCATACCAATAGTTGCATCATGGGGTACTGGGAGAAGAGGAAGAGCAAGCCATTGAAAGTCTATTAGAAATAATAATGATGCAAAACTTTTCTAACTTGATTAAGAAATACACATACAAGTCCAGGAAACACAGAAAATCCCAAACAAAATGAACCCAAAGTGGCCCAAATCAAGACACCTCATAATTAAAACGGCAAGGGTTAAAAACAGAGCATTTTAAAAGCAGCAGGAGAAAGGTAGTTATCTACAAGGGAGCTCCCCTAAGACTGTCAGTTGATTTCTCAACAGAAACATTATAAGACAGAAGTGACTGGCATGAAATATTCAAAATGATGAAAAGTAAGGAACTAGAACCAAGATTACCCTATGCAGCAAAGCTATCATTTAGAATCAAAGGACATATAAAGAGCTTTATAGACAAGAAAAAACTAAAGGAGTTGATCACCACCAAACCAGTATTATACAAAATGTAAAAGGGTCTGCTTTAAAGCAAAGAAGAAAAATGATAAAAATATGAACAATAAAATGATAATTCTATATAATAAAAGGATAATATTCAAATTGACCCTAACAGCAGAATGACTGGGAATGACTGGTCACTATGACACACATTGACCATCAGGGGGCAGACTCTCAATGCAGGAGATGCCCCCTGGTGATCAGTGCACTCCCACAGGGGGAGCTCTGCTCAGCCACAAGCCAGGTTGACCGCTGCCAATACAGCGGTGGTGGTGGGAGCCTCTCCCGCCTCCTCAGCAGCACTAAGGATGTCCTGCAGCTCAGGCCTGCTCCCATCCCCCCCCCCCCCCCCCCCCCCCCCCCCCCCCCCCCCCCCCCCCCCCCCCCCCGCAAGTGGACATCCCCTGAGGGCTCCCGGGCTGCCAGAGGGATGTCTGACTGCCAGCTTAGGCCCGATTCCCCGGGAAGAGGGCCTAAGCCAGCAGGTGGTCATACCCCGAGGGGTCCCAGACTGTAAGAGGGCACAGGCCAGGCTGAGGGACCCTCCTGAGTGCACAAATCTTTGTGTACTGGGCCTCTAGTAAATATATATCTATAAACAATTGAATCTAAAATACAAGTAGAATAGAAACAGGCTCATGATACAGAGAACATTTGGGATGTAAAATGCAGCATAGGGAATAGAGTCAATAATTCTATATAACAAAGAGCTAATATGCACATGATCATTATGCCTTCATGGCCTTGCACTGGAACTGCTCAGACACACAACATTGGGGAGAGAGGAATGGGGACCAGCCAGGAACAAATGAGCTGGAGAGAGAGAAATGGGCACCAGCCAGGCTGAGACCCGGGAGAGAGACAAGCCACCTGCCCTGTAGTCCCGGATGGCAGTGCCTGAAGCTGTGGCTGCAGCTCAGGAGAGGGACAAGCCACCCACCCTATGATCCCAGGCACCTGTGGCTGTGGCTGGCCAGGATGAAGCTGGCCTGGGACCTGGGTGCCTGAGACTGGCCAGAGGAGATCATCTTGGGTCTCAGGTGTGGGGTGAGGCAGAGGTGGCTAGGGGCAATCAGGCAGGCAGCTAGAAGGGTTAGGGGCAATTAGGCAGGCAGGCAGGTGAGTGGTTAAGAGCCAGCAGTCCTGGATTGTGAGAGGCAGTCGGACATCCTCCGAAGGGTCCCAGATTGGAGAGGGTGCAGGCCAGGCTGAGAGACATCCCCTTCCCCATGAATGAATTTTATGTACTGGGCCTCTAGTATTTTAATAACTAAGTATAGCATCAGATAGGTATGACATATAGGTGGATGAATTCTAACTTATACAGTGTCTAATCACTGAGGTGTATACCTGAAACTAATGTAATATTGTATGTCAAGTATAATTGAAAAAAATGATCTAAAAAAAAGAAAAAAATTTAAAAAAGAAAAGATTGGAAAACTACAAATAAAGTGAAAAAATAAGCCACAGACTGAAAGGAGATATTTTCAAAATATATAACTAACAAAAGATCAGTATCCAGAGTATATAAAAAATTTTTAGAAATCAATTAGAAAAACATAACCTGCTCAAAAGAAAAATAGGAAAAGAACTGAGTGAGGCAATTCACAAAGGAAGAAAGTCCAAGGACCAGTAACTATGAAAAGATATTGAACCCCACCAGTAATAAGATTGTATATTTCTATTAGACTAGAAAATTTTGTAAGTCTAATAACACTAAATGTTGATGAGAATATACGGAAACAGGAATAGCTATATATCTCTGGTAGGAGTGAAAGCAAATACTATCACTTTGGAAGGCAACCTGTATATCTACTAAATTTGAAGATGAAAACCCAATTATATTTCTAGGTACTTAACCCAGAAAAATGTTGTAAATGAATTCCATGCTACAAGTTTAAGGAAGTTTATTGAAGCCTTGTTCATGGTGGTAAAAGAAGTAGTTAAGCCCTGGCTCAGTTGCTTGGGCATGGCCCCTGCACTGAAAGGTTGAAGTTCGATTCCCAGTTACGGCACATGCCCAGGTTGCAGGCTTGATCCCCTGTGGGGGGGATGCAGGAGACAGCTGATCAATGTTCCACTCTCACATAGATGCTTCTCTCTCTCTTCCTCTTCCTTCCTCTCTCTCTCTCTAAAAAGTCTACAAAATATATTTTAAAAAATAAAAATTTTGTTAATTATAATGTCCATCAGCAGAGGAAATGGATAGTTAAAGTTTGGTTTATTTAAGCAATGAAACATTCCACAGCAACAAATTGTCTAGATCTATTTGTATCAACATGGACAAATCTAAAAACAACTGCTGCTTGAAAAAAATAATTTACAAAACATATATAATATTTATGCAAATTTTAGGGGCAAACCCATTTTAGTGATGGGTACTTACAGAGTAAAATTATGAAACTATACATGAAAGGATACAAAGCAAATCCTATTTCAGAAGAGTGGTTAACTCTGGGAAAATTGGGGGTGGAGCTTTACACAGGTCTTTAACATTTTGTTTCTTTAAAAAGACAGAGCACTATGAAATAAACATGGCAAGATGTTAACAGAGGTTTAATATTGGTTGTGGGCACATAAATGTTTTATCTTCTACTCTTTTCTGTTATGCTCAAAAGGTTTCATACAGAAAAGCCAAGTTAGTCTTTATGCATGTATTTCTGTATGTGTTCAGAAAAGACCAGACAGAAAGCAGAGTTACTCAGTGTACAAGTGTGATGGAGTGTGGCGGATTAGACAGAGTGACATCTTCAGCTCTGTTCATCCAATGAGCATCTTTCCCAGCTAGACATAAAAAGGCTACAAAATTTAGGACTGGGAAATTAGTTTTAATTTTATTGTTGTTGTTGTTAATATTCACCCAAAGATATTTTTCCATTGATTTTTAGTGAGAGGGAAAGACAGAGAGAAACATCAATGTGTGCGAAACACATTGATTGGTTGCCTCCTGCATGAGCCCCAACCAGGGCCTGGGTCAGGAAGGAGCCTGAAACCAAGGTAAGTGTCCTTGACTGGAATTGAACCCGGGACCCTTTGTTCTGCAGGCCGATGCTCTATCCACTGAACCAAACGTGCTTAGGGCAGAACAGTGAAATTAATGAAACATCTTTGCAGTGTCTTTTTTTCCCTAAGTGAAGGGCTTCAATGGTCATTTTAGGCATGGACCAAAAAAAAGTCCTTTAAAATCATCTAGACCTTGTCCTTCAGATGCAATCAGCCTCAATTTATTGTGTCAAGTGATTGGCCCTTATCTCTCTGACACATCACAAGTGAAGAAGGTCCTGCAGTTTTTAGTTCTGCTTATAGTAAATCTTGATGGATTGGAACCTTAAGAATTCAATCCGTGGCAATGACTTCTTATAAGTTGGACATGTGGCTTTACCTCTCTGGACCTCTGTTCTTCCACCTTTCAAATGAAGATAATACTATCAACCACCAGTCACTATTTTAAAATATACTTCTTTCCCCGTATGTCTACCATTAGATAAATGCAAGGTGCTATACAATAACCTTGTGATAATAATGTCATTGCAACTTATGGCATGAGATTCCCTTATAGGAAAAAGCCACTTCTATAGAGGTTTTTGGTACTACCATCAACTAAACTCTCTTAGGAAAGCCTCAAGACTATCTGCTTCATTTAGAATATTTCAAGGGCATAATAAGATTATAAACTATTTATTAAATTTCCAGATTAACCATCACCCAACTCTGAGCATTAACTATTCACTTTGCAAAGTGACTTAGTAATAAACATGGTAGAAACATGGAAAAAATTCAGACATTTATTAAGACAAACTCCTTGAGTGCACATTTGCAGACAAATGTGCAAAAGGTAAAGAAGAGGGGTTTAAACTACACACAAAGCTGCCAATGGGCACAGCACAACATCTCTGAAATGCTGCATGTTCCCAAAAGCTGTCGATCTCTTCTCCTTAGGTTAATCAGTTCATGTTTAAAATATATGCTAGTCAGCCCTGGCTGATTTGGCTCAGAGGATAAAGCGTCAGCCTGTGGACTCAAGGGTCCCAGGTTCGATTCCGGTCAAGGGCATGTACTTTGGTTGTGGGCACATCCCCAGTTGGGAGTGTGCAGGAGGCAGCTGACTGATGTTTCTCTGTCATCGATGTTTCTAACTCTCTATCCCTCTCCCTTCTTCTCTGTAAAACATCAATAAAATATATATATATTTAAAATTAAAATATATGCTAGTCAGTAGCCAACTGCCTACTTTATTACCTCAACTGAAACTCTAGGTGTTCAATACTAAAGGAATGTAATTTTTAAAAGAGCTAAAAATACCTGAAGATATATACACATACACACATACACAATAATTTTAGCTAGGCATTAATATGTTACAGCAAAGTATTATGCCATTTTACTTATAAATTTCAGTTCAATTTCTCTAAGCAGAATGGGAATGAAGTTCGATTAAGATTCACTATGTTCATTTGAAGGTGATTTACTTTTCCTTTTTGTTGATCAAAATCGGTACATAGTCATCATGGATAAGATACTTCCATGCCTAAAATTACTTCTAGAGAGTTTGTACCTGAGGAATCAGAAGAGTACAACCTTTCCATGTAACTAGATACTTTTGGTAAAATGAAAAGGCAACAAAAAATAGTCAGATAATAGTTGGCTGTCTCTAAACATTACTCTCAGTTGGGTGGAGAAAGTATTTTTTCCATGTCTTTCTGCCTCAGTGGAAAGCACACACTTTTGTCCTTTTGGTTTAAGAAAGAAAAGGAAAACAGGGGAGCAGACAGATAAGCTATAGAATTTAAACTAAAACTAAACCCAGCTACACTATTTAGGGAGCTTGTATTCTTTAAATGAAAGCAAGGACTCCTGCAAAGGCAAAAAGACTTGCTCAGTACGCAACATGTGTTCCCTGTTACTAGGAAAGAGTTGGAAAAACTCAGCAAATCTTGTACAATTGCTTCTGTAGCACCCCTGCTAACCTGGGGCTTCTCAAAAGCTCTGCATGCCTAGCATGCATAGGTTGTGACCCATCTTGGCTAGCGAGTAAGTAATCTGGCTGCCTCTTTCTGAGAACGATAAAAAAAAAAAAAAAAGGAATGAATTTGGAGATGATTTGATAGATAAGGAATCAACATGCCACCTACTGGTCCTTTTACCTCTGGTCAGACCTACTATGTCTTGATCTCCTCATGCTCTAAAACCATGGTCTACTTATCAAACAGGAAGATGTATCATTCCAGTATTATTTTGATGGAAACAGAGAACCTGCTGGGGATTATATAAACTCCCGAAGGTCTGTAAACAAAGTCTCCAGGACATATTAAGACTATATTGAATAGCCCTGACTGGTTTGGCTCAGTGGATAGAGCATCGGCCTGCAGACTGAAAGGTCCCAGGTTTGATTCCGGTCAAGGGCATGCACCTTGGTTGCGGGCACATCTCCATTAGGGGGTGTACAGGAGGCAGCTGATCAATGTTTCTCTTTCATCGATGTTTCTCACTCTCTATCCCTCTCCCTTCCTCTCTGTAAAAAAATCAATAAAATATATTTTTTAAAAAGAATATACAGAATAACTTTGTCTCTGATGCATAATTACTGTCAACTGGCGTATTTGTGGTCCATTTTCTAATAGCAAGTTATATTTGGCATTGAACAGTTGGCCTACAGAAAGTCAATTTGTTTCCCTAGAAATATTACAAAATTTTCAGCATTTAATCTCCCACTTATAGTGTTATCAGAGCTGGGTGTAGACAAAATACACATAGGTATTTTTGCCTTTACTCCCCCTTAGTTTTCCAGGTCTCTTCTGATTTTTCTTCATTACCTCTTGTGATTTCCAAGTTCTCAGTCTACTGCCCAGAATTTCACATTACCATGACCCAATGTTCCATGTACCTTCTAATGCAAAGTCTGTGCTTAATAAATATTTGGAAATCAATAAATTAATGAATGAAAACCCCTGAGGCCTGAAATAATCCTCAGGATTCTGCTACATGACTGGAAAAACAGATAAGCTTATTCCTTTGCTGATGCTCTATTTTTGAAAAGGAAACCAAGTTGGAAGTTGAATGACAACTGCACTGTGTCTTAGTCAACTCGGGCAGCCCTAACAAAATACCATAGATGAGGTGTCTTAAACTACAGGAATTTATCTTTTCACAGTTCTGGAAATTGGAGATCAGAAATAAGGGTGTCACCATGGTTGAGTTCTGGTGAGGGCTCTCTTCATGGCTTACAGATAACCACCTTCTAGCTGTGTCCTCACATAAGAAAGAGTGGGAGAGCAAGCATTCTGGTGTCTCATAACATCACTAATACCATGATGAGGGTCCCACTCTCATGTCCTCATTTAAATCTAATTACCTCCCAAAGGTTCCATCCCCAAATACTATCACATCAGGGTACAAACTTCAACGTAAGAATATTTGGGTGCACAATTTAGTCCATGGCCCATTGGTTTCATTTTCAGGCTAATTACCAAGGACTTCTTTTCTGAAGGTCAGACTACAAGGAAATTATGTTCCTGGAAGAAGAAACCAAATAGTTTTTTTCTTGAGTTTAGCAAACTACATATTATTCCTTGACACTATTGCTGCCAGTCATTCTATTCAGGTTCCCTTGGATCCAATGACGCTAATTGTGTGCACAGTCCCACCTCTCCTTTTAAACCTCAGGTCCTTTCATCAAGCATGAACATACCTTTAACAGTGGAAGCCTCAAATGCTGTTATTCAGGATGTTGGTTTTGCCTTATCCAAGGTCAAATGCAAGTAGTAACAAGAAGTAAAATGTACTAGATAGTCATGCTAGCTATAACAGAATTAGATAGCAAACAGTGTTTCTATTCCCTGCAATAAATAAATAATACTTGTTTCTATTATGCATTATTTCACTCTTGAAATGAGATATGTTTTTACCCAAGGTGCATTATGTTTCACTTTTCTAGACCCATTCCAAGTTCATTAACTCCATGACCAGCTTTACCTAGCATTCTATTCATCTGGATCCCCTTGTTCTTACTGCTAATTGCAACACATTCAGTACTTGGAAGTCTAATAAGTGTGCTGCTTACCACTTCATTCAGAGCCAAAAGTGTATTAACTATAGCCGATTCCTGTTGCCTCTCCATTCCTCCTACCACCATCACAACCTCCCCCATCTCAGTAATCTGTTCCTCACCTCACCACTCCTCCTTAGTGGTTCTTCAGATAATTTGAACAATGCATGAATCCAGGTGGAAGCTAACCAATTTATTTTTCACATATTTCATAAAACTCGAGGAAAGTCAGATATGGTTGAGCATTTTTCTTTTAGTAAAAATAGGTTATATTTTAAAGGAGGGGTCCAAAGTTTCTTCCGTTTCTTCTTTATAAATCCATACAAGTCATGATGCAGATCTCAGCAGAACTTTTCAAACTCTTCAGCAGCACCCCTTGGTGCTTGTAGCTCCTCTCACTGAGGTGCCTATTTGCCTTAGTGTGTTTTCTTCACGTTGTGTTCTTGTTTAACTTCCTTGAGGTTTTAGCTTTACATTCCTCTCCTCCAGGGATGCCAGAGGAATGCAATGGACAAATGCACTCAATGATTCATTACCATTAGCAGCCAGAGTGAAGTGAAGAACTTTATGAACATCCTGGCTCTCTGGTTCTGTTCACAGGGGAGTCACATTAGGCACCAGTGTCTTTCTTTACCTTTCTCTCGAGATGCAGTTTATGTAACAGACAAAAGCAAAGCCTGTCCTTTACTGCTGTATCTAGAGTTTATGACACTGGATCTTTCAGCCAAGTAGAAAGCAATTTTCAAGGACACACAAATAGAAATACTTTACTATTTCTAGTACATAAAGTACTGTAGAAGTGTATACCAGGTTATCCTTTCCAACGTATCTAATTACTCAATTCTGTTTGAATTGAGAATCGGTTGCATCCTTGATCCAACTTATTCTCAAGTTCTTAATACTAGTAAATGCCTGGAAAACAGTCTATAGACCTACATTGGATTATTAAGAGATAGTTCTGCTTCTATAACATTCTCTTTGGTGCTCCCAGCAGCAGTCTCTTAGTCTTGATGGACTGTGTGGTTGAATGGGGTAGTAGTGGTGGAAGGAAAGGTTAATCATTTTATACTATGTTTTGAGTGCTTCCAGTAAAAGACTATATATGCTCCAATAGCTAATGATAGCTAAGGCTTTTAACCACAGGCCTTTGCACAGAACTAATGTTTCATGTTGAAATATTATATGTCACTGACTGTGGAACTTTGGTAAACATGAATAAAAATATGTTTGTTTACCTGGTTCTTCAAAACGAATGATCTGCATTTGGTGTTATATTTGTAGGAAAGTATCTACAATTGGCTCGATGCAAATAGTGTTTATTTTAATATATTTATATTGCATTCCTTCTGCTTATCACTTCTGAAAACACAATGTTTCTAAAAATGAGGTCCACAGACACCTGCATCAAAGTCATCTACATAGTTTTTTAAAAGTGCAGCTACATGAACCCATCACAGGCCATGTAATAAAGAATCTCCCAGGGACTGTGGTCTAGAAATCTACATGTATCATGAGCACTCCAGGTGACTAGTAGTAGGTCCATTAGAGCTGAGGAGCCACTGAATTCTTTGGGGGGCAATGGGAGTTAAACATAAAAGAAACACCTTTAATTATTCTAAAAATTATATTTTTTCTTATTTTAAAATATAAAATGGGGACATACATTTTTAAAAATAATGACAAGGCGAGGACATTACAGAGTGTAATTGTGTATGTCTGGGAGGGACAGGGGAAGCATCTTGGAGAACATGGCATCTAGATTTAGATCTCAAAGCTGTACAGAAATCTGGTAGGTGGGAAGGGAGATGAATGTGTGGATGAGGGAAAGAGGGGAGGAGAACATTCCAGACAGAGAACAGATATACTGGTAAAGGCTTAGAAGTTTTGCACAAATAAACACTTGGTCAAAATGTAGTCTTCAAAGAAAATATATTGCTTTTATTCAGACCTAAAGGAGAGGGTAATTCAAACTATATGGAAATTCAGGCTGTGTGACAACTGTGTAAATATTTTTTTTCTTCCCGGCTGGAGTGGGGTAGTTGAAGGGAGGTTAGGAAGATACTAGTATATGCCCAGATTGTGCTAGTTGTAAGCCTTGCCCATGACATAGTGCAGGGGGAAAAGTAACCTTTAGTACTTTCATCCTGCTTGGAAATTGCTGACCTGATTCTTTTGATTGGGAAGAAAAATGACATCGGTGAGTGTCAAGCGGCAGGTGGTGACCACTATTTCTCTAAAGACAATATATGAAACACTGAAAATTTATTTTCCAATAAACTTGACTTTCTGAGCTGAACCACAAAAAAAAAGCCATACAATAACGTATAAAGAACAAGGATATCTGTAATTGCCATTAAATATAATCCAAGGGAAATGATTCACCATGGCTCAGGTGCAGGTTCCCCGTCAATACAATTTACAAGGGTTCAGCTTCCAAAGCTATACTTCCATATGACAGTGATTTCCTTTTTTATTTTGTTTTGTTTAAAGTTGACTACCATTTTCAATCACAGTTATCAGTACATCACTTGGATGAAGGTCCCCCAGCAGTCCTTTTTTATCTAATTCCTGAGGTGGCCCTAGATTATCTTTCACAAGCAAAGTCTACAATGATAACAGGAAAAGCAAATTAATTCAAAGATGTGAGTTTATCAAATGCCATCTTCTAAGGGTCACATTTTTCACTAAACACAAATCAAATAGTCTTTTGAAATGAGGGGTGTGGTTATACAGAATAATATTCTGCCCTCTTGCATGGTTAATTCAGCAACCTCAATTCATATGCCTTTTATGATGAGTTTTATAAACAAAAGCAATCATCAACTTGCCATCTAAATGAGTAATTTTAATATTTTGACACATATTTGTATTTTTTAAAGGAATTAAATTGTCATCAGATTAATCAAAAGAAATAGCATAAATCTAGCATGGTAAATGTTGAAATAAATATTTTCCAGCTAAATCATGTTAATCCTAATAATAATATATCTTAAATTAGCATTGCCTAATGTGTGGAAATGTTAGTGTTTTAAGAAAAAAAGGGGATCTCAATACAAATAAATTTGGAGAACTTTGTGTTAAACACATCAGAACAGGTTTCTTTATTATAGGACTTCTCAGAGCCTTTAATAGGCTGTTATACCTCGTCACTTACCAAGAGCTGGATCTGGCATGCAGCATTTTATACATTACCTGTTTTTACATTACAGTAAATACATTAACTGGGTTTTTTTAGTGCATAGTACAAAACTATAACATATTTTAGGAAATTAGAATATATGTGGAATGATTATGTATTCCTAAACTTAAGAAATAATGTACACCTTGGCCCTGGATGATGTGGCTAAGTTAGTTAGGTATCACCCCGTGCACCAAAAGATTGTTGGATAGATTCCTGGTCAGGAGACCTGCCCAGGTTGTGGGCTTAATACCCAGTAGAGGGTATGCAGGAGATAGCTGATAAATGTTTCTCTCTCACACTGAGGTTTCTACCCCTCTCCCCTTCCTTTCTCTCTCTCTCTCTCTCTCTAAAAATCAATACAAAGAAATAGCATACATTTTGCTTAATCATTTGTTTAAAAATTAGCTTTGTAAAAAAAAATCTTCAAAATTTGCAGAACAGTCACTAGTGCTGTCCTGTAATCAGCAACCTTCAGCTTTGGCAGTGTAGTTTGTCTATAACTTGGGTATTGGACATGTAATTCAAGGTGATCAAGCCAATTGGACTAAGCCAGTGGTTCTCAACCTTCTGGCCCTTTGAATATAGTTCCTCATGTTGTGACCCAACCATAAAATTATTTTCGTTGCTATTTCATAACTATAATGTTGCTACTGTTATGAATGGTAATGTAAATATCTGATATGCAAGATGGTCTTAGGCGACCCTTGTGAAAGGGTCATTCAACCCCCAAAAGGGGTCATGGCCCACAGGTTGAGAACCGCTGGCTAAGCCAAGATTACCACTTTCCATGATCGATCCACAGATTGTGGACGTAATTAATTTAAAGTATGTGTATGCAAAATCAGAGAGCACAGAGAAATAAGGTTCATTTGCTTGTTACATTCCTCACATATTCTCATTCAAAACAGAAAAACTAAATGGGAGTAGTAATCAGAATGTAGATGTCAGAAATTGAATAAAATTGAGTATTTTTGCAACATTCATAATTACTTTTAGAAGACTGAACAAGAAATGCAGGTCTCAACAAATCACAATGAGACTTAAGATTCTGAGAAGGCTTTGTAATCAGCAAACTGAAAAATCACCATGCAGCTCTAGCAATACCACCCTACAATATATCTCTTGTCATTACTATATATATTATCAAGGCAACTGCATACATTGTGACAGTTTTACATGATAGCTCTCAGCAGACTTTTTAGTACTCTGACAGATAACCTAGTTTATAGAACAATTTTACTTGTTTTAAGAGGTCTCTAATCATGTAATCATAGGGGATTTAGAAATGGCTCTGAAGAAGAACTCTTAGAGCTGTTGAGTTAATAACATACATTATCAACATCCCATGATATTTTTTATGCTCCCAAAATGTTCACTCTCTAAATGAGCCAATCTCATTCTCTGTCCCTCCCCGTACATGTAGGTATGTGAACATAATGTGGACTGCATTAGAATTAGTACTCTACTTTTATATATCACAAAAGATAGCATCTCTTGGTATAATACGATCTTTAAAAGTCATTTTCAAAAACTATTAGTGTTCCTAAAATGTCTGTGGCCAGCCAGATGAGTACTTCCCCTGCCCATAGTTTCCAGTGCTTTCCCACTCCTATTCACCCCCATTCTCACCAACTTCCATTGCTCCCCTTATCAAGTTGCTAAAAATAACATATTGCTGATTTTGAAAAAGACTGTTCTGTGAAAAAGCATGGACATTCTCACGTACACACTCTTGGTAGAACTGCAAACATATGTAGCAGTAAATATATTTCAGATATCTCTTGTTTATTTTCCTATCAAAATATTACATGTGTATACTCTTCAACTCATAAATTCCACTTCTAGGGAAGCTATTCCTATCTGGTCCTACAGGATAATTCCACAGGAGCACAAATATGTATGTACATGAAATTCATCATAGCATTACTCATAAAAGTAAAATATTGGAAATTGTCCATATAAGTAAAGGAGTATCAAGTAGCAGAGGCATATCTATATATACTGTCATAGAAAAATCTCTAAGGTGAATTATTAGGAAAGGGAAAAGGCAAGTCAGAAAACAGAAAATATATCATGATTCCTAAATTTAGATTTTAAAAATATTACAGCATACTTGCCAAACTATTATTATTGAGCACCTGTAGATAGGAGAATGGATTGGGACAGGTTAGGGATGAAGAATACATATATCTTCAGATTTATACTTTTATACAGTTTGTTTCATTTTTACAGTAAACATATAATTATGTGTTATTTGTACATCTAGTAGGTTTTAGACTAAAATGTTACTGCAATAATTTACAAAACATGAGTTTCAAAAATCATACATTCAAGGAAAAGAAATGAGGCATTTGTTATCACTTCTTATCAGGCAGATTAATGTATTATTAAGGGACCCCGTATTATTTCTCATAAGTTTTAGGCCAGTAAATTACCTATTATCTCTTTGAGTACTGTGGCCCATAGACTCTAGACTGTACCTCATGATTATGGCCTTATATAATCCACAACCTTTGAGTGTAGGAATGGCCTATGACTTGCTTCTAACAAATAGACTATGGCAAAGGTGATAGGCTATAATTATCCTAATTACATTTATACATATAAGACTCCTTTTACTTATACATATAAGACTCCTTTCTCTCCTCTCCATCTCCTTCTGATGCTGACTTTAAAGAAGATGCCATGTCTGTGAGTGGGCCTACAGTGTTGGCCACATGCCAAGGACTGGAGAGTAGCCTCCAGTAATTGAGAGTGACTCTTGACTGAAAACCAGCAAGAAAATGGGAAAATAAGTTCTACAAGTGCAGGAATTGAATTCTGCCAACAACCACATGAACTCAAAACAGGATTCTCAGATGAGTCCTTGTAATTTCAGCATGGTGGGATTCTGAGCAGAGAATCCAGTTGGGTGCGCCCATACTCCTGATCACAGCTACTGTGAGATAATAAATGCAAGTTGCTTTACGTTCTCAAGTTTGTGCACATTTGCTAAACAG
The DNA here is from genome assembly GCA_004026665.1 of Murina feae. NCBI lineage: Eukaryota > Metazoa > Chordata > Mammalia > Chiroptera > Vespertilionidae > Murina > Murina feae. The sequence continues at coordinate 35,934 of PVJC01010195.1, forward strand.
CAATAGAAAATTAATATATTTACCTTGTTCTACAATTTGTCTGATACCATACTAACCAGTAGAAGACAAGAGACTACACTCAATCATCATGTCTACCAACTCCCTCCGACTGAACCACTCACAAATGCATACACTTAAACTTTATAAATCACTTTTTGAATGCTATATAGTTATATCCCTTATCCTCACATTACTCATATGAAGTGGCCATAGATAAGGATTCTAAGACTTTAAGAGGTTATAAAATTGGTCCAAGGTGGCACAGCTAGTAGGTTACTAATCTGAGAATCATACTTAAAACTTCCGTTTAACAGTACATAAAAAAATGAAAAATCAACAAATGATCCAAAACTTGATCACTCCACTTCACTTCCACAAAATATTTTAAAAATTAGTGATTAAAAGAACTTAGTAGTCTGGCTATCCACCTAAAGGTAGTAGATCTAATCCTACTTCTTTTTCCCAAAATGTTACATTTTCCAGTACTCATTTGTAGTGATTGAAAGTAAAATCTCAGTAAGAATTGTTACAGTAGAACCTGTCTACAATGTTATCATACAGCTTCAGATATTCAGCCATTCACATAATTTCCTCTTTCAGTTATACCAAGTATACTGACTAATAACCCATGTCAGGGGTAGTTCTGTTCATTAGTATCAGGAGATCTATGACTTTTAAATACACATGGACTTCCTTTTAAAGGAAGTAAACCCTGCAAACTCAGAAGCACAGAGCTGCATATTAGAATATGACACAATCAATGTAATCATCAATAGGCAAGTTAAGATAAACATCATACTGACAGGATATGTAGCTGAATAAGGCCAGAGAAAGAATGACTCAATTTTACTTTTCCCATGGGCAGAGGCAGAAAAAATGTCATCATGAACAAATTAAAGCCCTACCACAAAGCATTTGTACAATGTGCCATGCCAAGAAGCAAAGGGCAAACCACTAATCTCAACAGATAATAATTAGAAAAAACAGGACAGAAATAAGCAGGAATACTAGGATGAAAGGATGTTAGAAAATATCACTATCACTTGTGATGACTGTTTTAGAATGTGTATTTTGAGTGATTTTATAGGTTGTGATTTTCTCACCCAAGGCATTTAGAATTGGCATTCAAAAACTAAGAAAGCCAAGTTTAATTAACTTAGATTTGTGAATAAAGAGACAACTAGAGAGCAAGAGGGACATCCAATAATATGGCTACAATTTGTTGTTCAAACTGCAGAACCATAGGCACTGCCGCTTTTATGGCCTCTTCATCTTATCAGAGTAAAGTTGTTGTCACATCGAAAAATGATCTCCGTGATCCACATTTTACCCCATTTGTAACCTTCTCTTTTCCTTTTGCTTCCCCTTAAGAATCAGTACAATATATAATTTGGCCCTGAGATCAGAAACTAAGGTCAAAATGAACTTAGTAGATTCCAGGACTGTTTTGAATAATATAGTTTAATGTGAGAGAATAATCAGATAGATTCTCTGAGGATTACACAAAATTTCTGGTTTAAAACTGGTCACTTTGGGATGACAATGGGTAGAAAAGAATAGATGACAGATGAAAGTCTGTCTTGTATCTAAGTGGCATGCATGTGCCTATGCACACACATATACAACACAATAATAAATTCATGATATTCAGGCAACCCACAATAAAGTCCAAGTACCGCATCCCAAAATACATCTCACTACTTTTCTGATCTTTTTGTTCCAGTGCAATTTTTTTTCATATTAGCTCAGAGCATAATCCTTAAGTGAAATGCTGGGTTGCTGTTTCTAGATTCATCAAAAACACATTCAATCTTCAAAACCCACTTACTCTGTGCACCATCTTTAACCACTCAACCCAATCTTCATTGCTTCCATTTTCCATTCTTAGTCTATTTCCTTTATATGATGATCATTATATCATAACTTATACTAGAAAATCCTTTAAGTATATGCTCCATTTCCCGAGGTAGACTGTATTAATTGAGAGCTGAGTGCTCACAGTCCAGTGAGACAACTACCTACACAAATGTCTAAAACACAATGCAAACATGTTTTTAATAAATATGATAATACAGAATGTTGTGATATCATAGAGCAAGGTGACTTTCTTTTTGTGAAACTTGGAGAACACTTACAGAAGAGCTGGTATATGAACTGGCTATTCATTCAATAGTGCTTAAAAGTGTGCCACATAGAAAAGAAATAGATATTCCAGGTAAAAGGAACTGTATGTGTAGATTTGTGAAAGAGCCTGGTGTACTTGAAGAAAAACTGAATAAATGAATATCTCTGTGGAGTTTCAGAGGTTGGAGAGGTAGGTTGAGGTGAGATGTAATGGAATATAAGTTTATCTCATAATGTCATTAAATGATAGCTATTAAATGTTTTGGTAGGGAACTAGCATGGGAAGATATGAATGGACAAAGGTATTTCTGGTGACAGTGTAAAAACTGGATAAGATAAGGGCAGACCTGAAGGTAGAAAAGTCACTAAGGGCATTGTCATACCACAGGTAAAAAATTATGAGAGATTAAACAAAGGCAGTGTTAGACATGAAAAAGGGGGAATATTTTAGAAATTGAATTGGGAAGTAGAGCTGTTAGAAATGGGAACAGAACTGGATGTGGGGTAGAAGAAGGAGCCTGGAATGAATTTAAAGTGTATATACCATGGGAGACTAGATAGATGCTCATATCATTAATTTAAACAATGAATTCCTAAATAACAGAAGATAATGGCCCTGGCCAGGTGGCTCAGTTGGTTGGAGCATCACCCCATACACCAAAAGATTGTGGGTTTGATTTCTGGTCAGGATATACGTCTAGGTCACGTGTTTGATTCCTGCTCAGAGAAAGTACAGGAGGCAACCAATCGATTGATCGATGTTTCTCTCTCCTCTCCCTCTCTCTCTCTCTCTCTCTCTCTCTCTCTCTCTCTCTCTCTCTCTCAACATATTTTCAAATGAGAGTTTTTTTTAAAGGGGATGAAGATAATGAGTTGATGTTGTTTGCACTGAGTTTGAAGAACATGAGAGTCACCCTACAGATGCCTGATAAAAGTTAGAAATAGTCCTTACAAAAGTGGGGACTAGATATCTAGACTAGGAAGCCATTAGCAGTATTTAAAATCATGGATATTGTTATTTATCAGAAAAAGACTATAAAAAAGAAATAAAAAGGTCCAAGGACAGACCTGTGAAGCACACTGATAACTTTAAAGGGCAGAATGATGAAGAGACATCAGTTAAATAGTCTAAAAGTTTTGGAGAACCTAGAAAAATCTTCTTTTTCCAAGGCAACAATTGGACAACAGTAATAATTTCTACTATCATTCAAGTAGGATAAAATCTAAAGTGAGGATTTGGCTAAATTGGTAGTGCTGATCTTTATTACTGCACTAGATTAGTAAAAATAGAAGTCAACTTGCAGTTTATTTATTTTACTCAATAAATACTTTTTCTCCTACTATATGCCAGACATAGTTACAGCTGATAAGGATTCAACATAAATTCCTGATCTATGGTGTTAATATTCTAGTGGGGAAAGCAGATAAATAATAATACTAAATAAATTGAGATATGTTAAATGGAAACAAGGGCTAAAAGAAAAATTAAAGCAAAAAAGGGGGTAGGGTTACATGTGTGGGCAAGGCATCTGAAGTTGTAATTTTAGATAACATTATTTTAGATAGAGTAGGACATATTTAAGTAAAGCCCTGAAATAATTAAAGAATAATATGTAAAGCCTGAGAACTGAAAATCATAAAGGAAATATTTACAAGACAACAGAGAAACTAATAACGCAAGTGAGAGAAAACTAAAGGCTTACACCTCAAAAAAGGTGAAGGGTATATGGTATTAAAAGCACAAAATGAGTGTTGACATTGAAAAGGGGAAAGACTACTTCTGACCGTGAAAATATTGGTAAGACTAAGTATAAATACAGGTATGTTGAAGGTGGGTGATAGGAAGTTGACAGAATTTCATGACTAATGGCCTCTATTTTCTCTGAAGTAGTAAGCAACATTTTCTGCTGTCTGTGAGGTTATGGGTAAAGTAAGTGGTTCAAAGAAAATGGTGTTAGAGCAGTATAATGGCATACTTTGAAAGGGAGCTGACTAAGGAACAAAATTAATGGGAGAGGGGGTGGTTTGAAAGGCTTGGCTGAGATTGAATATTATGAATTTGTAGTGACACCAATCTTTCAGGCATATGATATTCTTTGGCAATATTTAGCATGATGGAAGAAAGAAGAAAGATAATACCAAGTGAAAATAATCCAAAGTTCAGGATAGAGAAGATGGTGCAATATAAGGGTGTCAATGAGTTCACGGTAGTAAAAGTGTTAGTTAGCCCTGGACAATGTTGTTAAGTGGTTAGAGCATTAGCCCATACACCAAGGGTCATGGGTTTGATTCCCAGTGCAGGGCACATACTTGGATGGCAGGTGCAATCTCCAACCCTGGTTGGGGTGCATGCGGTAGGCAACCAATCAATGTATCTCTCTCACATCAATGTTTCTCTCTCTCTCTCTCCCTGCTTTCCATTCTTTCTAAAAAAATAACAGTGGAAAAATATTCTCAGGTGAGGATTTTAAAGAAGTGTTAAAATTAGTAAGAAAGGAAGCATGAAATGTCTGAATGATAGGTAGCTGGAGAGTTGTGAGGACCTTCAGTTCTTGATGATCCAGAGGTCATTTAGTGAGAGGAAAAGAGTAGAAGGAGTTTAAGGGACTTGCTGAAATAGAGTCGAGGCAAAGATCATTGGCCTAAAGAAGGTCAAGAAACTATGACGTTAGGTTCTCAAGTGAAGTTATCTGCTCAAAAAAAACAGGGGCAGATTATTCTAGGTAGATATATTTTTTCTATTAAAAAATAGATTTATCAGTCCAAGCAAAAAAATAAGGAAGAGCATAAATTTAGTACATGTAGTTCATGGTCCATAAAACATTAAAATGTCAATTATAAAAAACTTACTACAATAGGACAATAGAAAATATATATTTTTAAATACTTTCTGAGGAGAGAACCTCACAATCTAAAGACATACTTTAACTAAATAGATACTCTAAACTGTTGTTATGCAAAATAGTGAAAAACACACTTAAGTTTAAATAATGACTTTCAAAGGAGTAAAATATGTTAACTCTGGACAAGTAGGATAATCTTATTCTATAAATAAAAGAACACAAGTGCAGATATACTGCATTAAACTCTACATGGTATGATAATAGAAAAATGGAATTGTATTAAAAATGATTGTTTTTGCAAATGGACATTAAAGAATATTTTATACTTGAAGACTGAACATTAGCAACAACCCTAAAGAAAAAAAACCATTAATTCAAGTCTGCTTTATAATCTTCCAACCTATATAAATTTCATTATTGCTATTTTGAGATGTGCTGGCTTAATTAAAATCATTGGGGCCCACAAATAAATGAAAATATATTGCTTTTATTTCACAGGTATGTAACACTTTCATATATTTTACACTTGACAACTGTTATACAAATTTTTCTCTTTTGACCTTTATAAGTCATAAATGATATGACTTAACTGTATTCACATTTTACCAATAAATTTTCTGTATTTTCTTACCTGATTTGGTAATTATCTCCATTTAGAATATATATATATATATATATATATATATATATATATATATATATATATATATGAAACCATTTTTCCTTGCCATTATTAGGCATGACTTAAATGCAGTGCATTGTGTGAAAATCTTCACTCATGAAATAATAACTCCATAAAAGTGACTAAAATTAAATGTTTGATGGAACTGTTATGATGACTCATGCTGGAAATATAGATTTTAAAATGACAGAGTAAGTAAAATGAGGGACATGTGACATGTTGGAGGGTTCTAAAATCTTCACTTTGTTTCTTTTTAGGATTCATTCAGCCTTCCATTGTGTGTGGTTACCTCTCAATTTTAATTTTGCGATGAAAAATTAAATTCTCTAAAAGATAAAGATGACAGGTGAAGAAGAAAAATGAGAAGTTGAAATTTCTGCCGTTCCCTCTAATCCAGATTGTGTTATCTGTCAATCTTACATTTGGATTCTTGGAAATGGCAGTCACAAGTCCAAGAGGGAAAAGAAGACTTTTTGGGGAGAGTGGTAGTGAAATAATGGGAAGGAGAAAGGAAAATTTGTACATAGGATGTAGGGAGGTACTTCAGAGGGAACTTTCTCACCTTATATGTGTTTAGGGAGAGGTGTGGGACTGGGAAAAGAAGTAAAATCAGCAATAAAGTCATGACAAGAAGAGAATAAGAGTGTTCTATTGAGGAACTATGAAGGCGTATGTTATATAAGGTGGTAGGACTTGAAGCTTTAAAAAAACTGCTTTGTTATTAATACACTAGAGGCCTGGTGCACAAAAATTTGTGCACTCCAGGGGGGGCGTGTCCCTCAGCCCAGCCTGTGCCCTCTCACAGTCTGGGACCCCTCGGGGTATGTCCACCTGCTGGCTTAGGCCCGCTCCCCAGTGTATTGGGCCTAAGCTGACAGTCAGACATCCCTCTGGCAGCCCAGGAGTCCTCGGGGAATGTCCACTTGCCAACAAGGAACAGGCCTAAACTGTAGTAGGAGATCCTTAGCGCTGCTGAGGATGCGGAAGAGGCTCCACCACTGTACTGGCAGCCATCAGCCTGGCTTGTGGCTGAGCACAGTTCCCCCTGTGGGAGAGCACTGACCACCAGGGGGCAGCTCCTGCATTGAGTGTCTGCCCCCTGGTGGTCAGTGTGTGTCATAGTGACCAGTCAGACCCAGTAGTTCTGCTGTTAGGGTCAATTTGCATAGTACCCTTTTATTATATAGGATAGAAGCCTGGTGCATGGGTGGGAACTGGCTGCTTTGCCCTCAAAGGTGTCCCAGATTAAGGTGAGGGTCCTGCTGGGGTGTCTGGCCAGCCTAGGTGAGGGGCTGAGAGCATTTTCAGATTGGCCATACCTCCTTCAGAATGGGGGTCCCCACTGGGGTGCCTGGCCAGCATGGCTGAGGGATTAAGGGGTGTTTGCAGGCTGGTCATTGCTCCCAGTGACCCAAGCTCCCAGCAAGGCTAGCTGGAAGCAGGTATCTGACGTTTGCTTATCTTCTATAATTGAAACTTTGTTGCCTTGAGTGGAGGCCACAGCCAACCAGGGCAGGCAGGAAACTTGGCTTCCTCCATCGCTGGAGCAACCAAGCCTTCTACTAGCTCCAGCTTCCTGGCTGCCAGCCGCCATCTTGGCTGCAGAGCGCCATATAGTCACTCTGATTGGCTGGTGGACGTGGCTTGGGGTATAGCGGAGTAACACCAATTTGCATGTTTCTCTTTTATTAGTATAGATTATCATTAGAGGCCTGGTACATGAAATTCATGCACAGGTGGGGTCCCTAGTCCTGATCAGTGATCAGGGCCAATTTTGGGGGTGACTGGTGGGGCAATCAGGGGGCCCTACTGGCACCTGCCTGGGTTGAACTGAGGCCTGCAGGCTGAGGGAAGTTCCTGCATTGAGCATCTTCCCCCTTGTGGTCAGTGAGCATCAGAGCAATCAGTCATTCTACCAGTCAGTCAATTTGCATATTAGGCTTTTATTATATAGAATATTGTGTTCTAGAGACATATTTTACTCACTGCCATTTCAATTATGACTAGCAATTATCCTTCCTTCTGGAACTGAAGATGTTAAAGCCAAATTTAGTAAAGCAGGTTATCTGAGAAATGAGTCTGAACATTCTTTCTGGTTACTTTCCATAGGGGACATTTTGCTTATGCTTCCTTTGTACTTGTCACTCCAGAGGAACATTAAGGCATCCTTTAAAATAGATATGGGGAGGCCCATAGTCAGACATGCTAACAACATTTAAATAGTAAATATTAGATTCCTGGTACAAAATAAATATCATGGGTGATAACAAGGATGTTAATTCCCAAGAGAAGAGGATAATATACACAGCACAATTACTCTGGTTGTTCCAAGAATGATAAATGATGCCAATAATTATTCTTTTGCTTCTCAAGGTTAGATAGGTTGAGAACAGAGTTTTCAACATAGAGGCTTTCTATTATCTATATCAATAATAAAGGAATATGCAAATTGTTAGGAACACCATCACAGTAACAGTAACAACCAAATAGCAGACTGTGTGGGGTGACAAGGCCAGCAGGGGGGTTAGTGAGGGGCAACCAAAAGACTTAACAGTAGGCTGTGTCGGGTGACAAGGCTGGCAGAGGGTGTTAATGAGGGATGACCAAATGACTGAACAGCAGGCTGTGTGGGCGACCAGGCCAGCGGGG